>JAQFZP010002917.1:0-11848 GCA_034695745.1 Geophilus truncorum | reverse complement strand
AATTAATATAAATTATAGAAATAAAAGTTAGAAAATCTTCTTCACTTCGATACGTTGCATTGGAAACTTCTTAAATCCACTTGAATGATGAAAATTACACCTTAATGATTTTCTGCGAATTAAAAACACCTAAATCAACTCCAATTTTATACTTAAAATTTACTTAACCTACCAACCAAATTATTAAGCCTCATTTCAACACGCAGTTTAAAATCACCATTTAATCGGACATTTAGTCGACGCCATTTTATAGAGCTGACCTTGAGTCATCTACAAACAAAGGAAAAAAAATAATTAATTAATTAATTAATTAAACAAAGCACCGTAAATCCATATTCTACTTAACGTCAGAACATAAACAGTCAAATTAAACACATAATAAATATTTAACTAACATAGAAATATTCGACAATTGCAGTTAATAAAGCGCGGGTATCCATCGGACATGTCTTAATTCGCACCATATTTATACAAAATAGTTAACAAATATCTATTTTAGATGATAAATGTTTGTACTAACCATACACGTGCAGTTTTAGCCACGAAACAATGATTTCCATCGTAGTCAATAATGAATTTTGCTCGCCTCAACTCAACCGATGCTTGCGCCATGGACGCTTCTCACCTCATCGTCTCTCTGAACAGTGAACGCGATGAAGACGGAAGCGGAAGTGCGTCATTGGTGACGTCAGGGGCGTTAGTTAAGGTTCGCCAGACTGGGTTAAGTGATAATTTTCATGTTTCCACGGTTGTTGCATTTAATTAGGTAATTTGGCAAATTAGATTTGTTTTTCTAGTTTCATATTTTAGAAACTTATATTGAAGAAATATAAATCATGTTTTTTATTCTAGATATATGAGTGAGGGTCAAGATTAAAGTCAGGTTTTAGAGTTACCCTCGATCGCTTGCTTGAGTCGAGTCTGTCAAATAGTAGCCAGAAATTACTTTAAATATATTTATCCTTATATTTTTCATCGTTTGGATTTAAATTTAGACTAATTTATACAATTTAAAAAATATTCAGACAACTACTCGTATATAAAATTCAAGGAATTAAAATGGTCAGTATTTAGCTAGCCAAGCCAATTAGAGCCAAGTACAAGACAACGCCCAAAAACATGGCTTCCACTCATCAAATCAAAGCCACATCCCATTGGTCTAATTTTGCCGGCAAATTTGAAACGTTAATTAAATAAATTATTTAATTAACGCTTCAACAAATATAAAAATTTATCTAAATATTTGCATCATTTAGCATTATAGGTATCAGTACAATATTTAATACAACAGTGAGAATAAAAAATACATAAATAAAAGTGTGGTACCTTTTTATTTCACTAAAAAATATTTCACGTATCTTTAATTTGTCTTATTAGTCCAAGCTTTAATAAACAACACGAAGTTGATAAAGTTTAGTTGGAAGTTTGAACGACAAAGAAAGCAGGTAATTGTATTTATGCCTTTTCTTTCTTTCATAATAAGTTGTACTAAAGGGGAAAAACTTTGGCGTCGTCTCCTTACAAACAATGCAATACCTAAAGAACAGGTTCGATTTCACCAAAGATGCACTACCAATCAATAGAGGGCAGCTTAATTTTATAATTATTTCGACAAAAACGTTTATTCCTGATCATCTCCATTGTGTGTACTTTGGTATTGTAAGATATTTTACTCGAATTTGGTTTGCGTATCCAGGCAAAGAATATTATTTAGGTAACCAGATTAAAGACATAGATTCGAAAATATTTAAAGTAAAAGTTCCATCTGAAATATCAAGAATTTTAACTTCGATTAAATTAAGAAAAACGTGGAGAATTTGGTTGTTTGTAGTTTTTGTTATTTTGAGGGATATTTTACCTCGGAAATATTTAAAACATTTTAATTTGCTAGCGAAAGCTACTGCAATCTTGACAAGTGTTGAAATTTATCCAGAGGAAATAGAATTTGCAAATAGATTATTGTGTAAATTTGTTAAAAATGTTGGAAGTGTTGTATGGTATCGAATTTTGCAGTGCTAACATTCACCAATTGATGCATTTATCCCAAGCAGTTGTAAATTGGGGACCTTTTTGGGGAACTTCAACATTTTTATTCGAAAATGCTAATGAAAAATTAAAAAGTTTTGTTAAGTCATCTAAAGGTGTAGCCAACCAAATTTTGGCTAAATGTATAGCTGAGTCACAGTTATGACCGTGGCACACTAGGCGCGATTCGCGTCGCATCAAGGTGCGACGCGATTTTTTTGACGTCATTTTCTTTTCGCGGGGTTGGAAATATACTTTGGCGACGCGATTTTCAAAGTACATGCCACAAGTACTTTTGCGAAGCGATTTGCAATCGCAGCCAATCACAGCACAGTATCATGTCACATGACATTTTGAGAAGAGCTGGCAGTTAGAAATAAAAATGGCGGCATCCAAATCCGTAGAGTGGAGGCAAGGAACAAGCTTATAAGCCAGTGTAAAGAACTTCTACTTATATAATGTTGTAGGATAACGTTTTGGTATCCACTCAAAACGTTATTTGCAACAATATATAAGTTCAAGTTCAAATCCGATGATGAATGTGTTTGTTGTGTCACGTGACTCCCTTCAGGCGACAACATTCGTATCGCACCGTAGTGTGCACTACGTAGTGATGCGAATTGCGAATCGCGTGGGTTTTGTTGTCGCCCGACGCCTCTGCGACGCGAATCGCGTGTAGTGTGCCACGGTCATAACGCGAAAGAGTATAGAAATATTTTTACCATTGATTTCTATATTAGATCGTGGCGTCATTTAGTAGTCAAAAATCGCGTAAACGAAAGGGTTTTCAGCCTTCTTAATATGTGTAACTTTACAAGATTATCATTCCTGGAGCAATAAATATCATATAAGCAATAACAGATTTTTCAGAGAATTCAAAATCGTGCGTTTCAAACTATGTAAAGGAATTAAATAAATTTGGTGAATTCTTATTGACTGATTTCAGTTTTAATAATTACTGAAATTGGGAAATCCACCAAGCTTGGGTTATATCCATAAGATCTTAGCAAAGTATTTGTGAATTTTTTTGTGGCTGATAGCAATTCCATTCTTAAAGTAATCATAATTTGCTGATCTGTAAAAATAAAAATTAATTAATTAATTAGAAAAGGTAAGTTGCATTACCCACCAACATCATCCAGCCACAATTGAATTTTTCCTTGTTCCATGGCTTTTGCTTCTGCTTTAGTTGATTTTAGAAACCTTTTGTGTAAAATTGGTATTTTTATATTGAAATTTATTGTTTGAATTGCAGTGTTATATACTCGTACGTACCGAGTTAGTAAATTTACAGAAAATTTTTTAGGTATGTGTATCACTGCAAAAATTTCATTCTTCTTTAAAGCAGTGAATGATTCTTCTAATCCGTGGAAATATTGCTACAAAAATAGATTGCTTTAATATAACAATATGACCCAATAAAATGAAGTACAAACTACAAAAAAGTTGAATTTTTGATAATGTATTGCAGTGAAGCACAAATTTCTTAAAATGTCATTTTTCAAAATTTATACTGATTAACTATGGTAAGCTTTTTTACTTACCTTTTATAATATTTGTAATTATTTGTATAAAATTCAATGTTAAAATTGCTTCACTGCAATACACCATAAAAAAAATCCAATTTTTAAAATAAAATTTATCACCATTGTGATTGTATTATTGTCCAGTGACTGAATAAACACATCTCCGAAATGCAGTATCCCATTATCACTATTGACAACACCAACAGACATACCAGATGGTTTCTGACCAAGTGATAAGCAGAAAATAGCAAGTTGAATACTTGGTAGAAAAAATTGCAAAAACAAACCACTAAATAAAAACTTTACATTAAAATTGAATTTCTTTTACAATAATAAATACAAATTCTCACGGAATATTTCTCTTAAATTGTGTGACGTTTTTATTTACAACTGCTTGCGTTCTATGAACACTGACTAAAGACGAAATCTTCTTAACTAAATTAACGCAGTCAAGTGAAGAAGTCGTTCTTTGAGTTACTTTTTGTGATAAATCTCCCTAGTAAGAAAAATTTTTAATAAAAATTTTATGTATGTTTTTATCTACCAATAGTTTAAATCACATTGAAGTCGTTTTTGGTACAGTTGTTTTGGTCAGTCTCAGAGCACAGTTTAAGGAACACATCATCTAATCCAGTTTTGTTATATTTTGTAAGAAAGTTTCTTGGAGTGTCTTCAGCTAAGATTTTGCCTTTACGCATCATTCCCACCTAAGATCAAGCAAAATAAATAAATAATAAAATTAACCCTTCCTTTGCTGGCCAAACGTGAAAATTTACACACACATGAACATGATAATAAAATTATTTTTTGCTTAAAAAATATTTTTTTTGAAACATTGTTTATATTCTTATTAACCAAGTTCAAAATGGCAAAATGTGAAGTTAAAAAAATATTAATAATAAAGTTATAGTTCTTGCAAATTTTGTGCCCCTTAAATTCGTATTAGAGATTTTGATTAGGCTGCCCACTATAACAGGAAGAAAAGTAAGTTGAATGATTCTTGTGAATAACTGATGATTTAGAAGAGTAGAAAAAAATCTGTATGATTGACATAATTATACCCCTTCTGTTGGCAAACAGGAAAAAATAATCCACAATGCAGAACTATATGGTACTTGTAGGAAATTTGTGTAATTTTTTACCCAGCTATTGGAGGGTTAAATAAATTTTTTGTTATTTTACCTTCTTTGCTTCTTTGATTTCGTCAATATAATGAGTGATAAAAATAATGGTTACATTATTCTGAACTAACGATACCAAGTGATTCCAGATGCTAAAAAAAATATTAATTTTTTTATACCATTTTAATTGTCATTGTATTAAACTATTTTTACGTTTGTCGTAAAAGCGGATCTACGCCTACGGTTGGTTCATCCAATATAAGAAGTGGAGGACGATGAATAAGAGTCACTGCGAAGGAAATCCGTCTTTGCTGTCCACCACTATACATACCGGTACCGTACAATATACGGTAAATGAAATATTAATATCTGAAGTTATTCTAAAAATTTTTTTATGAAAAATACGTTTACCTGAGTGATTTGATAGTCTGGGATTCGTCTGGAATTCGAAGCAAATCCAGTAAAAACTCCATTCTTTCCCATACATCACTTGCTTTCATTTTGAATATATGGCCAAAATAAATAAAGGTTTCTTTAACAGTAAATTCAGCATACAGCGAAATATCCTATAAATAAGAATTAAATTACATAAATTATTTATATAAAATAGGAAAATAAAAATTAAAAAAAATATAAAAATTAAAAAAAATATAAAAATTAAAAAAAATATATAAAAGTTAAAAATTAATTAAATTATGCAAAAAAATTCATAATATTGAAATAAAACCAACCAATTTAACTTAATATGATTTTATTTTCTTACTTGAGGCATATATCCAACTCTATCACCAAGAATTCTACAATTTTCACTTCCAACTTGATGTCCAAAAACATGAATCGAGCCTGAATCTGGTTGAATCAATCCAGTAATCAACTTGACAAGAGTCGTTTTTCCAGAACCACTAGGACCTAACAACCCATATCTAAACACAAAAACAAATAAAAATTACAAACATTCAAAACATCCACAATTTGCTCAAACCAACAATTTTCTTAGCAAAACTTACATTGCTCCTTTTTCGGCATTCATATTAAGACCGGAAATGACGTATTTTTTACTTTCCCCATATCCATAAGATTTTCTCGCATTTTCAACTCTAACTCCAACTTTTTCTTCAGTTTCATCGAGAATTTCACAATGCAGACCCATTCTATTAGCTGTCAGCAAATGATGTGACTTTTGTCTGTACTGTATATTTTCCTCTTAATAAAATATCCCTTACTTCTTTCTTTCTTTTTTCAGCAAAATTGCTTGCAGTTATTGTGTAGTGTTACAATGGCATTATAGCTATGAAATTGGACAAGTCTACCTCACCAATGAGTCACACATTATTATACAAATTAGCAACAGCATTGTAAAAAAAAGATGTGTTTTCAATAACAAAATTAAGTTACCGGTAATTATAGAATAAAAAAGGAAATTAATCGCAGATGTGAAGTAAATAGTATTTAGGACAAATTTTTATAACATTGTCAAAACGTTTTAAAATTTTAAAACAGTATGTTTAAACTACAGTTTTATCATGAAATCTTCATGGTTATGTGTAGGTAATAGAAATAGCACTTCCGGTTTCTCTAAGGATTTAAAACTTTGCACAAACGCACCGTCGCCTACATTTTGTAAAAACCAAACAGTCATCTTACCGACTTATGTTAGTCAGTTTGCAAATTGCATATGAAACAAAAAAATTCAATTTTTATTAAACACAATTCTTTTGTAAAAATATTAGTATATTGTGGACCACAAAATTTCAGTCTAATTACTCGTTTCAAATCCTCATTTGCACCGAAATATTTTGGACAAACTATTCACAAGTTTAAAGTTTTTTTAGAAAAAATTACGTTGCATTATTTGGTTTTTGCTTTGGGCATTTGGTCAAACTGATTATTGTTTTTTAAAATTGTTTCGCGCACCTCGCAATACATTGCGAAATATTTGTATTTACACTTAAAATTGTTTCATTTCAATTGTGATTTTATTTCAACTTAAGCTAAGTTTGCATGCATACAAACAAGTAAAATGGGGAGAGAAGTGTTAGTTATAATAGTTAAGTCTTTATTTTGTAGAATTATTTTAAATCATTAGGAAATTAAATAAACTAAGACATTGCAGTGAAGCTATAAATTATCTCCTTCAATAAATAAATAAATACATTAAAAATGTGATTTAAAATTGAGATGTATGTATTTATTTATTTATCTGCGATATTTCAATATTAAAATTGTTAATAAAATAAAAGTTATCAACCAACTGGTGGTAACCAGCATTCCTCTCCACACAACCATCTCAGCAATGCCCCAACCTCTTAACATCAACGCACGAATTGCTTGAACTGGATAAGTTTGAGGCATAAGGTGACTAATAAACTGTACAATTTTAGGCATTCCTTGAATAGGCCATACTGTACCTGAAACAACCAAAAAAATATCAAAACTAATTTGTTAACAAAAAATACTATTACCAGTAAGTAGTAAAAGAGGGAAGAAATATGCAACTTGAATGGTAAGTGCAAATGCTTCGTCATCAATCAAAGTAGAAAATATTAAACCTAAATATATAAAAATTAGTTTGCCGACCATGTGTAAAAAAAGATACAAAAGTCTAAACCTAAATAAGAAATTTTTTTCTTATAAGATTTCAGTTTTTGAGTTTATTTATATTTTTATAAATTCATATTGTAGTCACATTAGGTGTGCTTGTGCCTCTTAAAATTCTATGGGAAGTTTTAGTTAGGCTACTTGCTGTAACAACCTAAAAGGTATAGAGGTATATGTATATCTGTATCACCATAATTACAATTGTGCCTAGGCGTTATTGTTTTAATAGTGCACATAGTACGTAGATGTAGAGCGATACATTGTGAACAATAAGTAAACAAAATATTGTATTGACATAATGAACTGACAGAAACGCAAGTAGCAATTAGGAGCCAAGACTTGAACCAAAAATGGCTGTTTTCGATCCATGTTTTGCTCTGAACAGTTCGTTCACTTAAAGAATTACGTAAATAGGAAGTGCTTAACATTTACTACAAGTGTGAACCAATATGTAAACCCCGTTCTGAAGAAACTCAGAGGAGTGAGAGGAGATTAGAGTCAAATAAAAGTAGACTAATTCTGATTGGGCAAATTGGTATAATGGATATAATAGTTTTGTATGAATTTTTGTACAATGGTTCTGCCAATTATGTAGGTTTCAAAGATCCAGTATTTGAAGGGTTACTCAAATCCTTGACTGTTACTCACCATGAAAGATTCCATTCCAACCCTGGAGGAAAAGTAAAGTGAAGACCCAAAATAAAGAACCGTGGCAAGGCACGTCGAATGCGTAAATGACAGCCGGAAACAACAGGGCAATTTGAACTGACATTATAAAACCTTGAGGAACGCAAAATCCAATTAAAGTTTCAAAATCAGTCACTCCTAAAATACAAAACTTTATTTTTAAAACGTTTGTAGCAAAATCAGTTCCAATCCACATCTTTGGTAATCACTGTAATCAATTTATCTACCTGCAACGTAATTTCGCTCTTTCAAACCACCCTTCTTCTGCAATGCAAATGAAAGAATGCTCGAGCTCATAGTTATAAAATAAAAAACTCTGAAATTTAACTTTTAAATAAAATTCTGACTTAAATTTTATAATCTGCAATTTTTTTACATTATTAGTCCTCCAGGTGCTATAAACACCATCATTGCAGAAATTGATTTATCTAAGAACTCAAAGTGTTCATACTATGAAAAAGTGTAAAATATGATAAGGCATATTTAAACTAAACATCAAAAAAGAATTTGTACATTACTTTAATAGGATAATCAGCTAGGCTCGGGTTAAAGTTGTGTGTAGTTAGCAGATCAGTTGTGTATTTTTTTAATGCTGATAGTATATCGAGTCTTAAAACATATGCAATTTGTGGATCTGTAAGAAAAATATTCTTATTAGCCGGAAGAAAATCACGCTACAATGTATTGTACTAAAATCGTCAACCCAGATTTGTATATTTGCATTTTCCCTCTCTTCGTCTGTAAGATTGCCAATCTCTAAGAACCTTAATAAAATAAAATTTACTAAAATTTGATTGCATTTTGTTAATTGCGTAAATTATGCACCGAAATAATATATTTGTAGAATAATTTGAAGGAATTTGTATAAGACCAAAAATGTCGCTGCGCTTAAAGTCTTTCAATGCTTCGTCCAAGTTGTGATATTCTTTCTATTAAAAAAAAATAAAACTGAGTTTTAATACATCGAATATAAAATCAGTTAAAAAATTTGGTGAAGATATATCATGGGTCTTTTGCTCTGAAGGTTCATTATGCAGTTGCATGTTAAGCAGTGTTGAATCCAAAGGCGGGTTAGGCGGGCCAGGCCCCCTCCCCCTGAGTTATTGAAATGCTCCCCTCCACACAAAATTAAGTTATAAGTATAACATATCATATTCTCATTATAAGATGCAAACAATGGTAAATAAAAGTTTTTTATGTATCCCCTGATTTTTCATTTGCCCCCCCCCCCCCCTTGCTTCAAAGTTCTGGATTAAACACTGATGTTAAGTGTATATTGTACTTCACTTTTTAGTTTCTTTCTACGCCACTGTGGCTCTGTATCGTTTGCTCTGTTCGGTTTTCAAATATAGGGGCTTCATCGTGCCGGCGTCTTATCACACTAGTGTCGGCAATTCAACGTAAATTTTTAATGGATAAAAATCGCTGGCATGATGTGTCGCCGGCGCGATAAATGTAGTTATTAGACTATATTTATAAAAATATAATAAGACGCCACGGTGATAAGGCGCTGGGACGATGCAAACAAGCACATAAATTAATACCGGTAAGTCACTCGTTTGCATTGACGCTGGAGTGACAAGACCCCAAATATATGGTACTATGTACAAAACATGACTACCGTACCAATGTAATTGTTCTGTTGTCCAGTGACTGCACAAACATTTGTCCAAACTGTTTTGAATCTTGATCACAATTAACAAGTCCAATTTCCAAACCCATCGGTTTCTTTCCAATGGATAAACAAAGAACAGCAAAGTGAATGACAGGTAAAACAAATTGAAACATCAGAATCCTAATTATAAAAATATTTTTAATATAATTTTTTTTTTTAAATTGTGTAATAACTTCAAAACCTCACCCAAAATTTCTCTTCGCATAAGTAAAACTCTTATTCATCAGTGCACGTGTTCTGTTAATACTGAAATTTGAATTAGACTGGTGTTTAGATGTGTATTTGTTTTCCAATAAATCATTTGACAGTGTCCTTTCTTCAGTGATATCAAAGTCAACTAAATTTTCATTATCATTAGCAATAGCTTTCTGGTCTTTCATGGTGCACAATTTAAGAAACACATCGTCTAACGTCGTCTTATTGTATTTAGCAAGAAAATTCCTCGGACTATCTTCGGCCAACATTTTCCCATCTCGCATTAAACCCATCTTTTCACAAAAAACATAACAGAATTATTATTAAATTTTTCAATGTTACTTTACAAACCTTATTTGCTTGTTGAACTTCGTCCATGTGATGAGTGATGAAAATAATGATAGTATCATTTTGTTTTACCAATGATAATAAATGGCTCCAAATGCTACGACATTTAATACCGGTATATAAATGATGAACTTAAAAATTAAAAAAAAATTATTCGCAAACCTTTCTCTTAAAAGTGGATCCACTCCAACTGTTGGTTCATCCAATACAAGAAGAGGTGCACTTTGAAGAAGCGATATTGCAAAAGATACTCGTCTTTTCTGACCACCACTGTAAAACGACAGTTAGACCTCATTATTTCAACAAATGTTTTTTATAAATAATAACTAGTAAATATTACCTCAGATTTTTGACATATGCGGAGTTGTCAGGTAGATTGAGCAAAGTTATTAAAAATTGGGTTCTTTCCTTCACATCCTTAGCATTCATGTTAAATAGTTGTCCAAAATAAACCATTGTTTCTTTAATTGTAAATTCAGAGTGCAAAGCGATTTCCTAAAAAATTTATTATAATTTTTATAATATTAATAAACATGAAAAGCTAAATTATTCAAATGAGGAAGCTAATTGCTAAGTATATAAACCATAAACCATAAAATTGATTTCAAGTGAGATTTGAGACTAAATATTAGATTTATGATGTCAACCCTGTCTAAAATATAGTAATTTTTTGATGGCTTAATATAAAATTAAATTTCTAACACATGCTACTAGTTTACTAGTTTGTCAAATCTATTATTTTTAGGTTGCTTAAATGGCTAGAAAATAAGTTCAACTTTAAACACTTTAAAAACCTTACTTTTAGTTATAGTGCATAAAATTTATATAATTACAATAATTCAATATTCAACCACTAAAAAATTGTATGTAAATGGTACTCACTTGTGGCATATAACCGACTCTGTCACCAGGAATTTTACATTCTTTACTTCCAACCGGATGGCCAAAAATATTTATGGAACCTGATTCTGGTTTTAGCAGCCCCGTAATCAATTTGATAAGAGTTGTTTTTCCACAGCCACTTGGACCCAACAAACCATACCTAAATATATAAAATTGCATTGCACATTTACATAAAACCATTTGTTTTTATTACCCGTATAACTTACATTGTACCTATCGCCACAGATAAATGAATGCCTGAAAGTACTTCTTTTCGCTTATCCCCAAATCCATACGATTTGCTAACATTTTTTACTTTTACTCCTTCTGCTTCTCTGCTAATACTTGCGTTGTTCATACCGGAACCAAAGAGAATTTGTCAATTAAAATTTTTCAAAATGTTCGCTGGCAATACACCTGTCAGGTATTTTTTACGATTATTTTTATAGCATTTTCTCCTTTTTAAACTTTATTGCAACATCTGGATTGTGTCACAGCAGACTTAATAAAATCAAATTTTTATTTCCAACGTATACGAAAATGTCATATCTTATATTTACAACATGCAGCAGAAAATATATTAAAAATATCATCTTGCACCAAGATATAGCATTTCTACTATAAACAGAAGTGATTTTTCCAATTGAAAGATAGGAGATATGAGAGAGTTGAAAAATTGGCTCAAAAATGTCTTCAGATAACCTTCAAATAACTATTAAAGGTCAAGTGAACTGAACTGGTTTATTGTTAAAAAGGAATGAACTTACTCTAAAGTTCAATTAATCATCGCC
>JAQFZP010002916.1:0-11859 GCA_034695745.1 Geophilus truncorum | reverse complement strand
TGAGTGAAGATTGGTCTTGAGTACACCATAGTTGTGAGTAAACATCATCTTTACTCTAATTACACCCCAAAATATTTATGGTGATTAAATTGAATTCACTTTAAATAATTAAAGTGTTGACAGTACCTGAGTGTATGCTGCATATCTATCATTAAAATTACGTTTACATTGATCATCTAAACTTAAAATCTGGTAGATGCATTGGCCATTTATGTATGCATTTTCGCAGTAAGAATCTTCTGATGCAGCAATTGATTCAATTTGATTGGATTTTTACATTTTAACTCGGTGCAGACATTTGGATCAGCTTATAAAAAAAAAGGGAAAAGGAAAAGGGAAATTTACTGTACATTATTTTCTGCAGAGTAACCGTCATCTTGCATTTGACTTTGACTTTGACATCGTTCATCGTTCATCATTCTGACATTACAATCAGTGCAAAACTAAGCGGTAATTTTGGCATTAATGTTTAATAAGTATCGTATGTTTTATTCAATACAATCTTTTTGAAAACCGCACCGTGTCATTTCGACTGCTTCAACATTTGTAATTGCCAGATTTTTATTTTTTTCCCGCACAATTGTTTAGAGCAAATGTCTTATGTAATCTATGAATTTAACAGATTATAATACGGGAAAAGGTTTAAAACAAGCAAGCCTTATGGCTCCAAAAAATTGATAAGAATCATCCCCCGTTTTCAGTTTGCATTTGCATTGTTCATCTAATGTCCCGGACACTACAAGAAGTGGTACCGGTATCACAGAACCAAATAATTTGACAGCTTTTACACCATAAATTCAAGCTAAGAATACCGATCTTAAGAAACCTAAATAACAATTAAGTTTTTAATGAAAATAATTATTAAATTTTACAAATTTTTACTTGTTAGGTCGTAGAAGCCAAATCATTATATGTAGATGGCTTTTTGGAGATTTCGGTTGTCGTGGTTTCACTCGTCCAAATTACAGTCTCGTTATTCGGCACTCGCATGACGAACGAAAGTCAGTGATGGGAGGTGGGAAATTAAAGGTTGACCTGTGGTAGCTGAACCAAAGAAAGTTTGGGTGTCAGAACTGTGTGCAGAACTTCGTAGAGCTTGATCGTGTTTTTCAGCGCTTTTTCTATAGACTATAATTGATATGTTTGTTGCCAATGAGTGGTTAAGCTGGTGTGGTTTGTGTTGTTCTTGAGGAAAAGATATGAGCGCATAAAGTGAAAATTGTAATAAGAGTAATAAAATTGCATTTGCTCTATTTCATTCCATTGCAGGAAGAGGACTCTTCCTCGAGTTAATGACCTAAAAGGATTATTGCTTAGGGCAGATAATAATAGGTGCGTTCCGGCTTTAAATTTAATGCGAAATCTCACTACACTAACTCTTTAAAAAACAAAACATTTTATTTTTCTTTACATTTGTTTTTAAAGAAGTAGATAAGATTATGATAAGATTTTATTGGTCTACACATTGTTGATCGCGACACACCTGTATAAAAATATAAATAAGAATTTTATCAATATTTTTAAAATAATTAATTTAATTTTTTTTTTATTTATTAGTTTTTTTTTTACTTTTCCTGAGTCACACTTTGAATTTTCATCGGCACCACCTCTTGACCTGAGTGAAGATTGGTTTTGAGTGCACCACAGTTGTGAACAAACGTCATCTTTACCCTAATTTATTCCCAAAAATTTAATTAAATTGAATTCATCTTAAATAATTAAAGTGTTGACAGTACCTGAGTGAATGCTACATAACTATTGTCAAAATTACGTTTACATTGATCATCTAAACTCAGAATCTGGTACATGCATTGACTATTGATGCATGAACCAGCATTTCCGCAATAGGAACCTTCTGATGCGCTGATTGATTCCGTTTGATCGGATTTTGTGCATTTTAATTCAGTGCAGACATTTGGATCGTCCTAATAAAGATAGGGAAAGTGAAAGTATTTCTAGAACTATATTATTTATACCGGTAGCAACGAAATAACACTTACAAAAAAACAAAACACCCAAACTGGAGGATATATGGGCAAGGAGTGAGAGGTGAGTGGTGTCGGGTGAAAGGGATGTGGAGTGTAAGGGATGTGGTGCAGAGTGGTGTGGGGTGGAGTGTGGGCGAGGAGTGTGGGGTAAGGGTGGGGTGTGGAGGGTGAAACGGGGGTGGAACCTAGAAACTAATAATAAGCGCTACCAACCGGCCAACCATGGATTATTACGAAATGCTGTAATATCAAACAATCATCGCGTCGTCTTATACCGTACTGTATATACTGTATGTATTTTTTTAAATTGTTTCGTTTCAGTTTTGAACTTGGGAAATGAACAAAACCAATTTAAAGGAACAATATAAGTAGGCGAGATTATTGTTTTGTGTTAATTTTTTTTTGTAGAAATCCGTAGTTGGCTGGTGGGCAGCTTTCATTTTAAGTGATAATTACTTTATTTTCTGCAGAGTAACCGTCGTCTTGCATTTGACTTTGACATTGTTCATCAAGACTGGGAATACCACTATCAGTGCACACGCCAGCTATGCAAATCTAATTGGTAATTTTGACATTAATTTTTAATACCATAAGTACTTGCATGTCTTGTTTGATACAAACCTTTTGAACACCACACGGTGTCCCTTCTACTGCTCCACCATTTGTTATTGCTCGGTTTTCATCTTTTATTCCACACCATAATTTAGTGCAAATATCTTCTGTAATCTACAAATAAAACCGATTACAATACTGAGAATAATGTAAAACGAGCAAACTTACAGCTCCAAAAAATTGATAGGAGTCATCACCAGTTCTCAGTTTGCATTGTTCATCTAATGTACCGGCTATAACAACTGGCCATTCGTTAATAAGTGGAATTTCAGGATTATCATTTGGCTGATTCCACATGCATTTCCCTGCATCGCTTCTGTATGCGAAACAGTTGTACTTGTAGTCATTTTAATTATAACTCTGATTTTTTATTTACAACCTTATGTAATCATTCATTATCTTTAAGGAACAAGATGAAAACTGCCATTTGTTACCAGTGAAGGTATTGGGTGCCATTATGTAACCGTCAGATGCAGGACAGTCGGCTGCATCTTCTGTGCCATCATGAGGAACATTTAGTCTGGAGTTGGATACGGTATAAAAGATAAGTAAATATTGTGATAAACTATTTTAGTTACAATAGCTTACGTGTGTGCTAATTCGTGTGCACCGGTCAGAACTCCGGTGAAACCTGGTGCTTTATCTTCAAAGATGGCAGAGTTGTAGCCTTTCTCATTACACGAAGTTCCGATATAAGCTAAACCTGAGAATTAAGAGGAGAAAAATCGAATTCTTTCTTTGAAACTAAATTGGTTAAAAACATTTACCTGTTATAGTGTCAGACCATTTACCGCCATCAACTGATCCGCCATTAATTCTAATGAAATTAAATGAGTAAATTATACTGATAATGAGACTGAATTGTTGTTTTATAGGCTATTTTCCACATTTATTTCGCTATATGTTTATCCTGATGTTCTCACGTGAGATTTCACTCTGTGGCTGTTAATCACCTGTTTTTTGTTACGGTAATCTTAACATCTCATACTGCGAGAAAACTAATTAATTAACTACATGATTAAAAGCGACCGCGTGAAATTCTCTCGTGTAAATTTTTATGTTGACTCACGAGGTTTGAAGCAGAGCTACATCGTGCGTTGCTAAATCTGACTGTGCGTTTAACCAATCTCTAAAATCGCTAAGTACTTTTGAGGCGTCTGCTTGTATTCCACTTACAATATTGTTATTGATAAATGGTTGATCATCTTCTTTCTGAGAATTAAGATAACATTTGTTATTTATAATAATTTAAACAAAATCGGAGAACTATTCATTCCTACACTGAATGTGATTAATCCACTTATTGCTAAAGAAATACTGGGATTTGTTGCAGCTGAATAACGTTGATTTACCTGTAAAAATGAATATTTGAAATATAATGTTTTTTGTTTGGTTTTATGCATTCATTTTCATCCTTACAGAATTCCAAAAAATCCCTAAATATTTGACTATGGTGTCATGATCAAAGTTTAGTCTCTGACTATTGAGGTAATCAAAGGCAATAAGTATTTCAATGGTAACACTCTCTGGTACATCAGCTGCTTGTCGAGTTTTTAAACGTTTGGTACTGGTGTTACGTTTTAATTGTGAATCATCCGGTCTAACTACAATAACAATTGTGAAATACCGTATATGTTATTACTAGTACGCAAGTTTAAAACTCACGGTAATCGAGTGTTGAAGCTCGTCTGTGTCTAGTTGGGGATTTATTTTTCGAGATGTCTGGGCGAACTGGAATTTCATTAAAAAGACTTTAACACGTTTGTATACGGTATGTGTTTAGAATTTAAAGCAACTAACTGTAATCAACCGCCGAAACTTTTGGTTGTTCGATCCATTTGACTATGTGACGATTTTTTCCACTCGAATGTGGTTGAATTGTCATGCGATCATCGATAATACCATACTGTGTTATGTAAACAGACAAGCATTAATATTTAATATGACTCATTGACCTAAATGTACAAACCACTAAAACGTTGTTATTGTCACGCTCGACATGTACTGAGCCTTTACCTCTATTCACAGTGTAGAATGAATCAGAGCGAACGTTTCTGGTCTGAATATTTAAAAAAAATATTTAACATTGACCAATATTTTGAGTTGACGCAATAACAGAGTTTACCTTAATGGGTTTTAAAGATTCCCCATCAGTAGACCAAGAACGAAATCCCTGCTTAAATATTGGTGATGTTGGTTGCAAAGTGTAACGCCTGTATCTACCAAATGCATTAAAGTGCAATTCTCGTATATTTTTTCGGCTCACTAGATGAACATCAGTTATTTCGTCGTTATATTCTTGAGTTAATGTTACACTAAAAAACTGTAAGTAGTGAAATTGCTGTTGAAATTGCAAAAGAGAATTGATATTTTTCTTACATTAATAAGCAGAATCAGAAATACGGGTGACTGTGTCATATTGAAGTGTCAGAATTGTAAAACGACAATTTTTCCACATTTTGCTTTTATATTTAAAATCGTTGTAAGGAAAACGGAAATTGTGTGTCATCATGATACTTAACACTTGTTGCGACATTTGATGTAGTCTGTAATACCATTAACAAATAAAAATACCACGACACTTCTAGTCGAAGATTTAACATCCCGGATTTCAGAAATTTTCTAAACATTTCTCAACTACATTCAGACATTAATTACTAACATTTATACTTTGATAACTGTCATTAAATAAGCACCTGAATTTTGAATTTGTATGATTACACATGACACTCTTAACTGTGCGTCATGGGATTACTTGCAATAGTTTATATATAGGAAAACATTTCACGCTATATGGGATGTGATATTTCAACGCGTGTTAATGATGATTTTATTATCTCTCGAACAGTACATGTGTTATATGTATTAAAATCAATGTTTATTTCGTTTTTACCAAATGTTGTACAGTAAATATGGTAGATCTGTAGTAAACATTTTAATTGGCTACTTAAACTCTTATTACGCATGTAATATGCATTGACATTTTTAACATGCAATAAAAATGTTCATTAGTCAAGGTTATCACGTACACTCGCAACGTCAAATTCAATGGATAACAACCATACCTAAACATCCTGTATTCGCTATACTTTGTATAAAGTTATGCTTCTCCTCTATACATCTTGGTCGTGATCGGTCGCATACACAGTGCTGCCATCTGACGGTGGAAGTAAAACTCCAGAATTCGACACACGTGTTTGTTGATAGGAGCACGCGGGAGCACGCATCAAACATTGGGTAAGTTTAATTCTTCAGTGTTTAATGTTTAAAAATATCATTAAATCGTTGATTCAACAATTTTAGACAATTGAAGATGTCGTTTATCCTGCCAGTTCCGTCGTTAAGACACATTGCGTCGACAAAATGTGCCATTTGTTTGTGGAAAACAAACTTCCAACCGTTCACCCATTTCAGCGATTGGTTTGAACCCTCGCAATCCGAACTGGAATCATTTTTATTGGCCGGCTACGACGCGTGGGAAGAAATCGCCGTTAAAATCAGCGACAATGTACAAACGTTGCAAATCCCTAAAACTTTAAAACCGAGACTCGCCGATCACGTGATGTACGAAATGATCGAATTTCGCAGATGGATTTACCTCATTTGTAAATCCGTTTTGTTGCCATTCGATGATTGGGAGAAACTCGAAGTCATTATCAAGTCCACCGAATGGACACCGCATGGGAAAATAAACAAAAAGGCATCGGCGAGAAATCTCGTATTTTCTCATCGTTTCACGTTGCCCGAAAAATTCATGATCGCCTGTGCGTTCTGCATCGAGGACTTAATCGGCGATCTTTGGAGAGAGTTGTGCGCACACTCCGAGCTCGACTGGAAGTTAATTCGTAAATTCGAAAGCGCTTCGATTAAATATTGGATCGGCGTTCTAGAAAACAATCGTAGAGTGCGACACTGGTCCGAAACTGAAAAATCGGACGGATTGCTCAAGATAATGTGCTCGGTGCGGACAAATTCGTGCAAGATTGAATATTTCTTGAGCGAGTTGCAACCGGAAGAGCGCAGCCGATTGCTTCCCTATCCGTTTAAATTCTTCCGCTTTAGCTCTGATACAAAATATTCTGCGGCTGACGTGACGTTTTTTTTATTGTCACAAATGACCGAAAGTCAGCTGGAAGTTGCTTTTACTATAGTTGCATGTCGCTACAGTCTCTTTAAATTAGTTCTCGCTGATTGGTTGTATTCGCAATATTTTCTCGACAAGATTTTCCCTCGAGTTCGACATTTGATGAGTAGCGAAGAGTTTAATTACATGATTTATTACATCTACAAATTGTCAGATACAGATTCGTTGAGGTGTTGCAATTATTTGCGGACGAATGCGAAGGCAGAGTGGGAAAATGAAGAGTTGGAGTTTGATATTATAGAATTGTACATATCGTACGATATTGTTTATATGGCGGAGTTTGTAAGAGATGAGGAGGCAGAGCTACATGTAAAGTCGATAGATTTTTGCTTGGTCAAGGCAAATAGTCTTGATACTCTTGATGAGTCGAATTTGGAGTTAAAAGAATTTTTAATTGGTTGGTTGCCGCAACTAAAATTCCAGCAATTTGGTATTCCTAAAAACTGATTTTTATTTCGCATCATTTGTAGATATTTTAGTGTTTTAATTTTTAAGTGAAACTCTTTGGAAAATTTAATAAATTGTATATATTTTTACAAAATATATACAAGCGACTTTCAAAAATTTAATTTTGCAATGTTTATAAAAATGTTCTTATTGTTGAGAAAAGTTTAGTTTAACTTGTTACCATCGGATGGCGATGCTGTCACAAAAGAACTCCATCTATTGAAAAAAAAAAATTTTTAAATTAATTTTTGGCGGGAAATAATTTATTAAGCTTTTTGCAAAATTTATACTTGTTAACTTTTTGATAATTAATTTTGTCTTAAAAAATTCATGCAAATGAGCCGATTGTAACGTATCGATTTATGCGTAATGTATTTTCTGTATTGAGTTTTTTTTTTTTTTTTTTTAATATATTTGCTTTATTTATTTTAGTAGTTGTGAAACCAAGAACAATTGCATTTTTAGTAATTTGTACATTTTTTTTTTTTTTTTTGTAAAATGTATGGGATTACTTGCAATAGTTTATATATAGGAAAACATTACATGCTATATGGGATGTGATATTTCAACGCGTGTTAATGATGATTTTATTATCTCTCCAACAGTATATGTATTAAAATCAATGTTTATTTCGTTTTTACCAAATGTTGTACAGTAAATATGGTAGATCTGTATTAAACATTTTAATTGGCTACTTAAACTCATTATTACGCATGTAATACGCATTGACATTTTTAACATGCAATAAAAATGTTCATTAGTCAAGGTTATCACTTACACTCGCAACGTCAAATTTAATGGATAACAACCATACCTAACGTTGATAGCTGGTGTAAAACTAGTTAAAGTGATATAAAACCATTTACTTTACAGTTGTTTTAGCAATACAAATATAAAAAAAATAAAAAATTAGTGCGTTGTGATGCTCCAGAAAAGTATAGATTATCTATAAAAACATGTTGTAATTGATTTTCGTGCGTATAGTTTACAAAGTTGTCTAAATACTATATAAAAAAGATACACGTCCTCTTTGTGACACACTTTCGGTTGACTAAACATGCTGCAACCGCCGCAACGAAAGTTCTTCATCAAAAGAAAGAAAAATGAGAGAGAAAAGAAAATGATTAAGGAATCTGTAAGTCAGATGGGTATTGGACGCCTTTTCGATCGCAAACGTGGGATTAGAGCGAGGATTTCTTGGCTTTGCATCACTTTACTGTGTAGTATTGGATGTTTAAACCACATTGCTTTACGCGTCAGCGAATTTATTGACAATCCAGTTGTACTCGAGCTGCAGTTGGAGCACAGAAGTGAAGTATATTTTCCTCTTATAACTATGTGTTCGGGAGTATTAGCAAGTATCTTAAAAAATGATCTGAACATTTGGCATAAATACAAGTTGTGCATGGCTGATGAGACGCAGTGTACGGGTGATGAAGACGAAAAGGCAAACATTGAGGTTTTGTCACAAAAATATTCTTCTGAACTTATACAGCAATTGTTTTCTTACGAAGCCGCAATAAGATCTGATCAGATGCAAATTGAAGAAATGGTATGCAAATTTGTAGATTACGTTAAGGATTTATTTTAATCTTTTATTTTATTTTTTTTACTGTTAAGTGTTCGTCTTTGAAAAGTGTTAGCAACAGAAACAAATGTGAAAATAGAACTTTAGCAGTCAATATGAAACCTATCATGACATTCTGGGGTTCATGTGCAGATATATTATTTCGTAAGCACTTTAATATAAATTTATTAAAAAGTTTTTTGTTGAGTTGAGTTTTTTGATATTCAGTCAATTCGACTCCTTATCGAGGATCTTTTACTGGGTTTAACATAAAAGTGAATACGTCAATAATTGAAGAAGAACATGCAAAAGAAGATGGATTATATGTAATATCACAATTTATCACCAGTTTTATTTTGATACATTTTTTACAATTTTTTTCTAATTTTCAGTTTTTCCTGCATAGCAGAAATACAAATCCTAAACATGATGCGCCCTACATAGCTCAGGCTCTGAAGGTTGGATACGAAACATCCGTTCGAGTTTTCATTCAAGAGGCATGAGTTTTTTTTCCCCTACTTATTTAACAAATAATAAATCGCAAATCTTTAATTTTAGTACAAAGTTTTAAACACTTGGAAAAATCCTTGTTTATCTGAAAGACGCGCCAATATGTGTCAACTGAAATGCATCGATCGATTGATGGAAAAAAATGTTTCATGCTGGTATTTATATTTACACAGTACAAACGAACAATTTTAAGGATTCTTTATGAGTAGAGTAAATTACCTTTCAGGTTGCCGTATGTTAGATCCAAAAAACTGAAAGAATGTAAAACACGAAGTGAATTTTACGAGGCCTTTCAAGCTTCTTACATCGTTTATTCAACATTCAAGCACACTGATTGCCATTGTAATCAAAAATGCCATAAAATTTCATACAAATTTTCGTCGACTGAACAAAAATTGAAAAGCATTAGTGAAACTAGGCTGGCTGTATCATTTCCTCAGATTAGTTACGAAACTTTAATTGAAAAGCCTGTTTACTCACAATCTGCTTTGATTAGTGAGATTGGAGGCACTTTAGGGCTTTATTTAGGCTTAAATATGATGAAAATATTTGACGTAATCGAGTTATTTTTTCATTATTTATCTTTCATTAAGTAACAGATGTTTATTACCGAATATCAACTTTAATTAATTCATAGTTAATTTATCTCTAATCTGTTTAAAGTTGATTTTCAATATTCTCTATTTTAGATTTCAATATCAAAAACCAATCTTCACCATCTTTCATCGTAGAAAATCTTTTATTTAATTGAAATAAGCGTTCAATTTTGAGATTTTTGTTTGGAGACACTTCTGATGCTTCTAATGCAGCAGGAAATTTGTCGGCACATGCCGTTGCAATACATACACGAATATTCTCACTTTGAAATAAAAAAAATATTATTAACACATTAATTATTCTAGCCATAGTCTGTAAAGTTACCCTTTCGTTACTTGCTTGTAGTGATAGGCTACAGCTGTTGCTGTATGGGGGCAAATGCGGTAAGTATTGTCTTGCCAGCAACGTTTAATTGTATCTTTTATCACTTTATCTGAGAAATACTCAGAATCTGTAATAACTTCTTGTAACTGAAATAAATAAATTTAACTTATTTAAATTATTTTATACAGTAAATTTCGTACCACATATAAACTTAAAATTTTACATTTTTAAAAATATGTTCAGATAACTTCACAGAATGGCGTTCATCGAAATCAGTACCAAATGATTTGACAGCTGCCACATCACAATCCGAAGCTAAGAATACCAATCTTTCTAAGTTATAAGGCACCTAAAATAACAATCAAGTGTTTAATGAAAATAATTATGAAATAAACAAATTTTTACTTGAATATCCATAGCAGGAGCCAGGGTCTGCAAAACTGCATTACCAATTTTAACTTCACCAGATTTAACGAAATCTGATACACATCTATTTGCATTGGTACAAGGGATTAGAGTGATTGGCAGACCCATCTTGTTTGCCATAAATCCAGCTGTAAAAATTAAATTAATAAAATGCTCATATTTATATTCTTTAGGTTGTTACCTGTGAGGTTTCCTGCTGCACCGGAAGGCACAATCACTTGCAAATTTTCTCCGTGAAAACATAATTGCAAATATACATAAAAATAATGGGCAATTTGAACAGCGATTCGAGCCCAGTTGATGGAATTCAAACAGGAAATATTGTGTTTATTTGCAAATAATACGTCATCGAAACATTTTTTAATCGGAACATCTAAATCGTCACTCGTTCCATCGACTGTGAGTTAAAATGAGGAAAATGTTATTTATTTATATTTAAATCTATAGGCGTTATACCTGCAAAGCAGTGAACATTGTTATCCATCACAGTTATCATTTGCAGCTCTTGAATTTCAGTACAGTGATTTGTTGGGTATAAGACAATTACATCAATGCCTTGCAAACCCCGAACGCTGCAAATAGCTGAACTTCCGGTGTCGCCAGATGTTCCTGTAAAGGTAATTTAGAGTGAATAATGCATTTTCCAACATAAAATTTAAAAGTTTATCGCACCTACTAAAAGTGTAGTGTGTTTCTTATTTTTCATTAAAACGTATTCAAATAATTTTCCCACTACTTTTAATGCCAAATCCTTAAAGGCTAATGTTTCTCCATGAAACAACTCTGCCACAATCAAGTCGTCCTTCAGTTTGCAAATTTTGATGATTTCAGGAATATCAAACGTTGAGTGAGCTTCATCAATTAAACCTTAAAATAGATGAATAGATGAACAAAATGGTGTAATATAAAAACTAATTTAATATTCAATTTACAGTTTAAATCGGATGTTGAAATTTCACTTTCGTCTATAAACAACCTTAAAATTACTTTCACAATTTCAGTGTACGAAACGTGCTTCATTTCATTTAATTTGTTTTTATCTAGGTGAGGAATTCTTTGTGGCATGAATAAGCCTCCGTCACTGGCATAAACTGAAACGACAAGTTGCCCTAGTTTTATTACAAAGAAATAACGTGATCAAGTTTATATTTACCCTTAAATAAAACATCCTCAAAACTAAGATCCTTCTCAGCACCCCGTACGCTACAGTATTTCATTGTTTACTATTGTGGTAATAAATGAGT
>JAQFZP010002915.1:0-11862 GCA_034695745.1 Geophilus truncorum | reverse complement strand
TTTCTAAAGAAAAATCGCAAAAATGTTTCAAAAAACATATTATTCTGTATTTTTGGATATTAAGTACTACTTTCAAACCGTTTATTATTAACCATTTTTTAATATTGTACTTGTTTAACCATTGAAAATTTATTTTTCTATCACTCTCATCAGAAAGATATTACAGAGTAAACTTACTTTTCTTTTAATTTTTTTCTTTGTTTTGAATGTTTACCGTATTTCCTCAAATAACGCACCTTCGAATTCGTTAGAAACATTTAAAATACTCATTTTTGATTTCGTAAAATTACATTTACCACTATTAAATAAGAGATTAAAATATTGGAAAATTTGGGGGGAAATAAATTTGGCAGGTAACACTCGGGGGTCTTATTTGAGAAAATACGGTATCACAAAGTCCCCTTATCACTTATCATACTTTAATAATTACAAATACAATTTTCTTTTGTAAGTAATCTTTTATTTTATGTACCATAAGTTGTAAATATAAAAAGGAAAACATCTTTGGCTTCGCATAATTTATTTTCAAATTGTGAAGAAAACATTTAAAAATGTAAAACCACACAGGAGATCTTTAGTATATACAGTATATAATATAATATCAGATTCTATTTAAGCAGATGATGGGATTCAAAGAGATTTTTATTCAGATTTAGCCTTTTCTTTGGCTAACAGGTTTAATAAAATCGGAAAAGGGTATATACAAAAAAATAGTAAATCACGAGCTGTTTATCAACTCATTAAAAACGTCCTCTTGTAATAAAAATCCGCAACGGCAAGCTACATCCAGATAGTGCATGACCTTGACCCACATTTACAATGTCAGTACCTACAAAACATTTCACCATACATTTCCTTTAAAATACATTTACTAAGCTCATAGTAATACTATACTGTATTTTAATTGAATGCTTGTACAATAGGATGTTATGTTTTAATAAAGAATAAAATAATGTAATAAAATAACCTAAACATCTAATGCATTGTCTTAAAATCCTGTTCAAAGTAATAGTAAAAACATTCTTTTATTTTCATTATTCGTGTACCGTATATGAAAATGAAGATTAAGCTGTTAATTTTTCGGTCTTTATATTTTGCTTCTCTTTCCCATTTTTTAACATACTTTTGCTAGCCAAAACCAAGACAGTAGATTTGGAAAAAGGTTATCTTGCAAATTGCTTTCAATATTTTGATAGCTGTTCAAGTATGATTAACGACGGCTGGCATTCGAAAAAAGAGTGACGAGACTCTTTTAGGTTGTGCACATTTGTTGCCTGGCATCAAAAAAGTATTAATTCTATAAATGAATTAAAGAACGGTAAGTATGAAATTTAAAAAAAAAAAAATGTATTATGTCATGATATGGGCGAATCATGAAAATGGTATTGTAGATAGTTAATAACAATGTCAATGATGAGATTTGACATGTGATTCGCCCAGATGTATACTGTATTGTAATTTTCAAATTTTATGTTTAGTTCTTTAATCCTTTAAATGAATTGTAGGTTTAGGAAATAGGTTTCAACGTTTCAACTACCAAGTGTACACATCATTAGGAATGGTTGGCAATATGTCTTCATGATCCTTAAATGTGAGGGTAACTTCACGTATTTGCGATGTTAAGAGAACATAATACCGAAGTCGTACAATTTGAGAAATTTGTGATTTCCTTCGATCCCAAGCTGTAATTCAAGATGAATTATTTAACTTGGAGCAGTAACAAAATGAAATTGTTGAATCAAGATTAATACATTAAAACAATTAGGCTCTCAAACATTTGTGAGGTGGCATTTTCTCCAGACCAATCGAAAACCTTGTTAACATTTTTAGATGGACTGAGACAGAGTTTAGCAGAAATCAAGACATTAACATAATCAGATATTAATACAGGTCGAATCTTGTTATAATGAACTTCAAGAGACCGAATAATTGGTTCATTATAACGCACATTTGTTACATCGAGACGAATTAGTACACGATTGACATATATGGGACTTTAAAATAATTCGTTATGACGAGGTTCGACCTGCACACTGTAAAAAAACTTTACAGTAGAAAGTACTGGCAGCACTGCTGCCAGCACTTTCTTCGTAAATTCACAAGTACTAGTATGTGTAAAGTGCTTTTGCAAATATGTAAGTTACCAGTGTCTCAAAACACTTAGAACATCTGTAAAATCACATGCCACTGCCTATAATTGGCAAAAATACAATTTTTCTGTAAAAATTTACTGGTGATTTTACAGTAATTTTACATTTTTTTTACAGTGTAGTTAACAAGTTACAATTTGAATGACATTTAAGATATTTAAGTCAAAGTAAATATCATCATTAAATGCAAAATCCTCAACTTTTTATACAATCACTAGCAAGCAGCCCGTGCCACACGGGCTTTTTGCTATATTCCACATCCGTCTGACCCTCACCTCCCACTCCCACATCCACCCGGGTGTTGGTTGTTGGGGGATGTCAGTTTGGGTGCTTTGGTTTTTTTTCGTTAATTGCTGGATCTCGTTTTTTACTTGCAGTTTTGTTAGTGTTATTTCCCACCCCCACCCCCCACCTCTCACTCCCACGGTTTAGTGGTATTTTGTTCTCTATGTTGCTTGGTTGCATGTTATTGTTTAGGTCGTTATTCTGAGGTTAGGTGGTTGTGCTGCAACAATGCCAACACCTCACTGATTACAACATCCGTTCCCTACTTCCATGACACAGACAAAAGATCCTCTCTCTTTTATTATATAGATTATATCCAATAGTTTGTAATATTTTTAAAGTAATATTTTTAAAGTGAAATAATGCATAAAGAACACATTTTTCTTAATTAGCAGGTGGAAAATGTTTATTTGATAGTAATCAGCATGTGATAACTGAAAATATTTCCAACTGCACAAAGAATATTATAATTTTTATTTTCTCGGAGCTCAACTCATCTAAACAAATGAAAATTCCAGAGTTTCTGTTAGCATTGGTATGCTTTATTATTGGATTCATTCCCTATATTTTCTTCATTACTGTACTACTTACGTGCACAGTATTTAGACTATTTCTCAGACTGTATTTAATCATAAAACACAAACAACTGATTCACTTTGTGACGGGTCAAGATTCTGTCTACTTGTTATACAATCAGAACGTGGAAGAAATCATCAATTCCTACCTCATCTTTGAAGGTAATGCAAATTTAGATGAAATTAAAACCAACATTCTTGAATCATTGATGGACATTAAAAGCAACGACCGATTCGTACATCCAAAATTACGCAGCCGAGTGATGAAAAAGTGTGGCTACTTTTATTGGGTTCGCCAAAAAAACGTCTCAATCGAAGATCACGTGCAATTTTTTCACTGCAAACCACCAAAAAATGATTCTGAATTTCATAGAGTGCTGACAATCATTTGCAACCGAACGATTCCAGACAACATTTCACAATGGGAAGTCTTAGTTTTTCCTGTATTGATGTACAGCAAATCCCACTATTGCTTGATATTTCGAATCCATCACAGTCTGTGTGATGGTTTGACCCTTATCCGTCTAACAGCTGAATGTTTCCTGGATGCAAAAACAGTGCATTATTACCAAACCCCTGTAAAGAAAACTGGTATTTTTTCAAATATTGCCATCTTTTTTAAGTCTTTTTTTTACTTGCCATTATTTCTGGTTCAGTGCATTTTGATTAAAGACACAAATATCCTCTGCAGTACAAAAAAGAGTGGGGAAAGAGTGGTGAGCACCACATTATCAAATCAAATTGCACTGGAAAGTGTGAAACGGGTTGCGAAACTAAGTGGAACAACAATCAATGACGTCATGATGTCCTGTGTGGCAGGAAGTTTGAAAAAATTATTCATGCAAAAAGCAGCGCCGCCTATTGAGCTCGTTCATTGTTTTGTTCCTAAATCCCAGCGCTCAGGCAATGAAAAGTTTGAACTGACAAATAAGCTGACAGTATATTTAGTAAATTTACTGATGGAAGATAATTCGCTGCGTCGTTTGCAGTTGGTGCATGAAGAAATGGAGTTCCACAAGCAGTCATCGTTACAATACAGTTGCGACTTGGTTAATAGACATATTACGAATTGCTTGCCACTAATTTTTACAAGTTTTATGGCATCCAATTCTACGCCTACGCTTGACCTGTCTAATATAATGACATTTATAGATCAGTGTCGAAGTAAAAATGGACATATTCTTAAAGTTGCTTCGATGTGCACAATACAAATGTGGAAAGTTGGTAAGATACTAAAGTTTGAGTAAACTGAATATTGTTTTTAAAAATGAATCCACTTGTAACAAGAGTAAGAAAAATGTTACTAAAATAATTGCCAATTAATAACATTGTTTAGTGAATTACAATTCTGAAACAATGTTACCTTTGCAATATGGTATTGTTGCTAATAATGTAGTTGTTAGTAATATTCTTAACTAGCAAAGTGCCCGTGCTTTGCTACGGATTTTGTGTCAAGTTAGATTTAGTTCCAGTCCCAAGAAAAAATGACATTTCGATCTCGTCCAGGATCTCAGCTTTACAATTACCGGTACGGTATGTTAGAAAATGACATCGCGGATTTAACATTTTACGTTAGTCCTATTATGATTCATTTTCTAATGTGAAATAGACATTTTCTCAATCTAACGGGCTTTCATTCTGTTCCCATCCCATTCCGTCCCAGATTTAAAATTTACTTCAGTCCTATGACTCATTTTAATATTAGGTGTTGCCATGTTGTGCCACCATGCTATGCACCCAAACAGCTGAATAAATAAGTTGTGCTTGCATGTGAGGCTACTGTCCATTGTTGTTGTAGTGAGAACAATACGCGAGCTTACAACTTCATGTGGCTTTATTAACCTCAACACAGATGCGGTTGAGCATTTACTTGTTTTTCCTAATTTTTCCGGTTCGATGAAGTAGAAATTCGAATTTTTACTCGCAATTCACCTAGGAATTGCATTAGACGTGATCCTACCAAATTTGGTGGAATTCGCACCACAATGACTGCACCTATAGAAGAACTGACACACTGACAAACTAACAAATATACCGGTATATTAATACAACTTGAGTAAGTGGATTCATTTTAATTAAATTGTGATCCTACAATGACAAATTTACCTTATTTTTTTTTTTACAGCTTTTGCAATTATAATTAGTAGTTACAATGGCAATATTGCATTGTCAATGTCAGCAGACAATACAATAATCGATAATGTAGAGACAATTGACGACTTTCTGTCAACTTGCATAGATGAATTTGAGGCTCTGGAAGCAATGCATCAAAATTTACCATAAGATCTGGGGACTACCAACAAAACAAAAATAAAAAGAAAGTGGGGCTTATTACCGTATTCTGCCGTAAAAAGTGAAATTTATCAGGGTGCTGAATAATTCGAATTATCATTTATCCGGCAGTGCCGAAAAAAACTAGGGAAAAATTGAGAAAATTAAAGTAACTTTCAGCAGGTTTAAAGTCAGCTTTTTTTCACTTATGACACAAATTTTATAAGAAAAATCAAGTAATTTACCTATTATTTCGTAACACATGCAAATAACAAAATAGGAAAATATTACGTTATTGGCTATTGCATGCTGAAAATTAACCTCGTTGATTTGCGGCATGCCGCAAAATGTTATCAGCAACAGGTAAGCCAAAAGCTGAGCGATTCACTTTTTCAAGAATGTCGCCTAATGCGAGAGAATACGGTAAGTTCATAATTAATCGCACAAGAGGTATAACCACAGAATAATACAGAAGCGACACACTGCAAAAATCGCTCACAAAGTTTTCGCTATGCGCTGTGGGTTTGATTAGAGAGCCACTCTGCGAATGGAATAGACACTACTGGAGCAAACGATGCAAAAGAAGCGTTTTGTTTTGTTTTGATTTTTATGTGTTAATTGACAATTTTGACACTATAATTATAGGCGCTTATGTAAAAACGCGGGAAATAAATGTTTTTTGTCCAAATAGTGTTATTTGTTTGCTTTTTCCTGTAAGTTTAAAAAAAGAAATGAGTTGATATAAAATGGACATTCATGTGCAGTGGCTACATGCCAAAATAATACAAGCAGATCAGATGTGGCATTATATCAATTTCCTAAAGATGTAGAAAGGTACTGTATGTTTAAGAGTAAAATAAAAATCTGAAATTAATTTATTTTATTTACTGACTTTTAAAAAAACGTTAAATGGTTGAGGAGTTTCGGCGTTGTAGAGTTCCTGTATGCGCCGATTGCGTCGTCCATTTCGGTAAACATTGCGGAGAAATCAAGTTCAACACTATTGAATATAAATCTAGGTTCATTTTGATAATCTGATGTCAGAATGGAAAGATAACTCCAAAACTGATAAAATATTACACGCAACAACTATTAAACTGAGAAAAATTTCGAATTGGGAGAATTTACTTCTTCAGGCAGCAAAAGACTGAATTGGAATGCTCTTCCCACACAGTTTAACATTCCAAATGCTCGAAATCCACAGAATGATGACAGCAGAACTGCAAAACGCACCAAACGACAACTTTAAGTGGAAAAAACAGGTTTTAAAAATAAAAGAAAGAGAGGTTTGTAATTATTCATGATGCTGTAATTTAATCCTCAGAAACCAATGATGGAAAATGTGTTTTTTGAAGAGTGATATTTCCAATGAATGTACAATAGAGTAGGGTGAAAAAGGTCCAAGGAAATACATCCCAATTGAAGATAAGCAAGTGGTAAGCATAAATTATGATATTAATTACTGATAATTATAATAACAAATATGCTTTACTCTATTTTCAGGTTAAATACAATACCACATTAGATTTGTTGGAAGTAAATCTAAATCGCGATATTTGTAAGAATGGGAAGTTCAAGTTTTATCATTGGAAGTTGCGATGACGTGTTTATCACGTGACTTAAGAGTTTTGTATATAGGGGGAACATAGAATAAAATTAGTGTTGTTGACCTTTAACCCTAACCACGCGTGTCAGCTTCAACTTTATTTCAATAAGATTATGATCGGTTAAAGAAAAGAATTAAAGAATTTTATGAAGAATCTGATAAACAACTGCAATCTGGATATCTGCTATACATTTTAGCAGGGCAAAATGGTCATCCAGAACTCAAGAACACTGAGGAATTAGAAAACAAGAAATATTACTTAGTGTATTTTGAATGCTTGTCTAATGAGGTATTTATAATATTTTATGACATAAAAACTTAAAATTTCTCAATATAATGAAGTTAAATTTGTAGATTTTAATATTATTTAGTTTATTTTTCAGGACAAATCAAGAAGCATCAAGTCATCTGTGAAAACTGCAAGAAGCAGTTTCAAAAGATCTGGGCCCTCTTCAGATAATCTCATGTTGTCTGATATGCCATCCCTTACAATGAAGCGAATTAAAAAACAGTACAACAAATCTGAATCAAGTAATATTAATTCATTCAAAGGGTTGTTGCTCACTCAGTCACATGATAGTGGTTTTGCCATGTCAGCTTTACCTGATTGTTGTAAGTATTCGAGCTTAGTTGCTTTTAAAATATTATTTTGTCAATATAATAAGTACTATATTTTCAGCCATACTAGCTGCTGGAAAATTTGTGACTGAAAAATTACAAAGTAAGCAAAAATTTAGAATAGACAATAACATCATTTATATTTATTTGTTTTTATTCTAGCTCTAAGTGGATATGTTAATATTCTGCTGTTTCAAAGTGGAAAATGTATTTGGAGAGAAAATATAGTAATCCGATGTTTTGGGAGACAGAATTGGCCGTGGCGCATTCAGAAATGCTTAAGACATCAATATTCATCATTTGGGAGATTTACCAAAAGAAGATTATATTGTAAGATCTGGAGGGACAATATTGTACATCGCAAATAAAAAAATTAATGGGAAAGTATTATAAGAATTTACTAACAAATAAGTTTCTTTTAAGCTTGTCAGTGCCAATTCATAGCTCGCTGCTTAGCTAAGACATATCACTATGCTGTGCGTGCAAAGAACAATGCAGAAAAACATGGCCAGTTTGTAATGTATGTATACATTATTATAAACAAATAATAAAATAAAATAAAAAAATGGCATTTATTAGGTATACAAAATCCTATGTGATTACGTTGGAGGATGGGCAAGTAAGAACTCTTGAATTTAAACTAAATGGCAACTTCAAAAATATTTAAATAATACAATGGACGAGTTATATGAGCAAAATGATATTGGATTAAAAGCTGATGCATTAGCCCATTTCAGCCTAGACTTTTCAGAGTACGAGATTCTTCTGTCGGACATTCAAGGTATTGTATAGTTATGGTGACTTCAAATGTAAAAGTTATTGTTTAAATGTACCGTAATAATCTCGTCTGAGATAAGTGAAATGACAATAGTGTTATTTCATTGCAGGTGTAGGATATACATTCACGGATCCGGAGTTGGCTTCAAGAAATCTCCTTGGAAAACCAATGGCAGACACAATGTAAGTAATAATTAATACTTGAAGTTATCACATCAATAACTAGTATTTTAATCTTTTTTTTTATTATAAAATGTCTTTATAGATTTTTCGACGTAGGAAATTATTCCCGCCAGGCATTTGAAAACTATCTGTCAGGACATGAATGTAACAGATTTTGTAAACTTGCTGGTCTCAATGAAATTCTTCGGCACACTCCAAGAAGTAACAAAGTCCAAGTCATACAAATTGAATAACTGCTTGCTGTTTTTACAATATTATTATTTAACTCGATTTATTTGAAATAAAACATGTATGCCTCTACCTCGCGTTTTCACCAGAATCTGTTTTTCCCACGGTAAAGAAAAATATTATCAATTGAAATTCGTTTATTCTATTGTTTTTCCATCGGAAATATTTTACAATTGCTAAAAAGGTGGATTCTTTTAATTTTCAATTATTTTTTGTGATTTTTCACTAATGTCTTATTTTTTCTACTTTTGTCTCACAGAAAAGTCAAAAAGATGAATATGAGTGAGTATAATGAACATTTTAAATAGATTAAGTTGCGCTTTTTAACTACATTAATCACTTTGTGTGTCATGAGAGGTTCAAACATTGGCAAAAGCAACATGGGAACAGCTTCTAAGATAATTCAACTTTAATGAAGCGTTATAGTATTGTTCCCAAAGTTGGCAGAAGAACTGGTGATGAGAAAAGAAATGCCATCACTTTGCCTAGAATTGCTGGTGTTTTTCCTCATTAGACTTGTAGGGCCAATACTGAAAATGGAGCTTCTTTATTAAGAGACATTCGTGAAGAACCAGGCTTGGATGACTTTCCTTGCGAAATGTTAACTCCAAGCTTTTCTGGCATAATACCATCTTGTGGTGATCTCCATGCTTCATTATCCAAAGCTCATTTGATTTTCTTGCAAGAATTTGACAGAAAAACCAAAACAGCAAAAGCAAAATATAGGTTCGCATTGCCATATTTAGATAGACGGTTGTTGTATTGATAACGGAACTCCCAACGCTAATGGTGGAATCGTAGTTTATTGGGGACCAAATGATCCAAGGTATGTGAAAAAATGCTGGTAAAAAACTTTTATCATTGACAAAAATCAAAGTTTTGTATTTCTCAGTGAAAAAAGTTACAAAAAAATAAAACAACTTTAATTGGGAAACATTCATATTTTCATTGACAAAAATACTTTTCCATTAGAAACATCAGAAAAAATGTCAAAATAACTTTTTTTTATCATTGACAAAAACCAAACTTTTCTGTTTCTCACTTGTCAGTTAAATAAGTGCTTGCTGATGACACCCAAGTGTCCAGCAAGCCCAGGAGTGGTTAGACCACTCGGAAACCCCTCGCCACGCCCGCACTTACTTAAGGGACCCCCACTCTGACTCTGAGAGCTTTTTGATATATTTTAAGTTGCACTTGTGTAAACTAAGATATCTAAAAGAGCTGACTTCTGTGCCACAACTGATCTTCAGTGACCAGCATAGGATACTTCTTGATTCTGAAAAGAAATCATCTAGATTTCTCAGGGATTCTCTCGATCCCTACCAACGCGCCGAAACCACCAACTCGCCGCACCTGTCGCCAACCAACTTCACCCAATGTTTTTAAATTTCTACGATCCAATTACGTACCAATCAACATACCACCAAATTCACAAAAATATATAATTTTTATTTCTCAAATTTCAAACTTCCAATTACACCGCAAGTTTGAAGAAATCTAAATTAGGAAGATCGAAATTATTATTTTTAAGCTTTGCTATTGATCTAGACGTTTTACGAGTAAATCCATCAAAGTTGAAAGCAATTGAGAAATTTCCTTCACCTACTACAAAAACAGAAGTTAAAAGATTTTTAAAACTTCTGGATTCTTTAAAAAATTTGTAAGGAATTTTTCCACCATTATTGCTGCACCCTTGCATGCATTGTCTACAAGAATTGGATCTTTTGCACTGAAAGACGTTGAAACAGAAATCTTTAATCGTTTAAAAACTATTTTATTGGAAGATGTGGTACTTGCAAGTTAGTCAGCCTGAGCTGAGTAAGCCTTTTTCGATTCAAACCGATGCATCACATCAAGGACTAGGTGCAGTCTTGCTTCAAGAAATCGAGACTAATTGTAAAGTACAATTGAAACTAATTGCATTTGCCAGTCGTACTTTAAGAGGAGCCGAAATTAAGTATTCAACGCCTGAACTTGAGTGTTTAGCTGTTGTTTGGGCTGTTGGAAGATTTAGGCCTTTTCTAGAGTATACCACATTCACCATTGAACGCGATGCTATGGCGTTAAAATGGTTAATGACAACTCCTCAACCATCAGAAAGATTTGGCTGCTGGGCTATTCGTTTACAAAGTGGACCATTCAAAAGTGAAAAAAACACCAAAGTTGCCAGAAAAGTTTTAGAGACTGAAACAAACTGACTTTAACTGAAAATTAACTTCAAAGCAAGAAAATTCAACAAAGTTGCAGACGCGTTGTCGCGTGCTCCAATTAGTGACCATGTAGAATTGGAGAAAGTTCCTCAATTCTGGGCTAACAACAATTAAAAACAAACTGAGACACCCTCTGCAGATAGTGTGTTAAACTGTTTGCATTACGGATGGTTTCAAAATCGCATCAGTCTTCAATGATTATTTATTTTACACTGACGTAACAATTCGAAGACTACCCACAGTTTGTAAAGCGATAACACATTACATGGCTCAAGTTCCTCCCTCACGAAAAGAAATAATCGAAGCACAAAGCCATTGCTGGAGCCTATATGCCAGGAGGCATATTTCCTCCATGGGACGTTATTGCATGTGACTTATGGGTCAGATACCCATAAGCTCCGATAGAAACCGATGGTTATTGGTCGAATCGTCAGAAAAAGGCTGCTGGAAAAGATGTACGAAGCCCCTAAAAGGATATTTACGTTTATAATAGATAAGTGACCACTGCACACATAAGTGATCACATAAGTTACGCTGAGTTTTGACTTCCTGCCGCTAGATGGCAGCACAGGGATCCAGTTGGTTCTTGTTTATTTATTTCTGGTTTTAGTGTAACCTAAAATGGCAGCCTACTACAGCACGCTACCTCTTAGTAGACATGTAAGAACATTATTAATTTTCTGATTTTATCCTACATTTAAAAGCTGAATTTAATCATTAATTGTATATTTTATGTGCAGGCCTCGGTTGTGTGAATAAACCGATTGTCCGAAATTCAACACGTGGTAACTGTTTTAGTTTAGTTTTAGTTTTATTAAATTATGTTTTTCTGAATTTATAGAACAGTGTCCTTCCCGTGAATAAACCGATTGTACGAAATTTAACACGCGTTTAAAAAAGGTAGGTTATTCTATGACAAATGGTAACTGTTTAGTTGTTTTATTAAATTATGTTTTTCT
>JAQFZP010002914.1:0-11870 GCA_034695745.1 Geophilus truncorum | reverse complement strand
TTTAGAAACGTGACGTGACATGGGGGGAGGGGTAGGGGTTTGAAAGCCAGTGACAGCAGCGTGACAGAAGGGGGGGGGGGGGTCCAAAAAATGTCATTTTGAGCGTGACGTCATTTACGAACGTTCCCTCTTTATTTATAATAATAAACTCAAAGTTGTATTTTGTTAAAGGCATTCATTGTTTAAATTAGCTGGTAGTTTCTAGTGTTGCCACTAGAGAGCGCGCATTTAGTGAACCACGTCACAACCTTAAGATCTTGGGAATGGTTTGTAAAAATATGTGTTACTGTAGTGTAGTTTAGTGCCATGACATTGTATCAGAATATGTCGGCTTGTGCGATGCGGTGAAGGAAACAGTTTAGTTGTCGAAAGTTACGTTTTAAAAGCAAAACTGCAGATCAGGTGCAAATTGTTTTAAAAGAATTCCGAACATAAGTTCCTCAACTGTGTTTTTTGTGTTCTCAGATTTGACTTTAGAGAAGCGTGTATATATGGTTGGCACCCCTTTCTTGTAAGTGGACATCCGTTGTTGCATACATGTGCTTTGTATTAGTGAGTAGATGTTTGTGAAGTGTGATGTTTAATTATTATATAATAGTTCCTTGCAATCAGTTCTTTGCAGAGCTGTCATATTTGGAATTTGAATAGGATTATGAACAGGATTATGAATTATGAAATTACCGATTAATTCTCAATACAGTAACTGTCATTTGCTGGTTTAGGGTTACCTTAGTATAAATGACTAGCATTTATCTTTATTTTTGTAGTATAAACGCTGTTAACTTGAATAACACGATTTTTAATTGTATTAGAATTCAAATATCGTAAACGAACAATCACCAAGAAATCAATCACCAACAAAGAGAAGTTTTGTACAAAATTAGAAACTTTCTAATATGACAAATTTAATTTATTTTAATTACTAGATTTGTGCAACCAAAATTGAAAGAACAATAATAAGACCTCTAAAATCCTATTGAATCTAATTCTTATAATACCCACGTTGAAATCGGAATTAAAAAACCGAGCTAAGTCCCTTAAAAAAGGGCTAATATTAATGTTAGAGCAGTGAAGAAGAAGCCAAGAGAGAGAGAAAAAAAGGGAAAGAGAAGAAAGAAAGAGATGTTGCCCCGAGTAAAGCCAATGCTTTACTGATTTAATAATGTGATTAGATTTGCAAAGAAAACTCTTAACAATAGTCATAGATTTGATGCATCACATCATTATAAGAAACAATTAGAAAGGATGACGCAACAAGAATGAAAGCATACAATAACAATAGGCACATGCTAAAAGGCTTAAATTAGGTACAAATGATAGGCTTAAATGTATAGAAGAATTCAAAACCTAATCTAAACACTAAAATGTCTACTGACTAGTAGTAATTCGCATCTCGTTTCTGGTAATTCTAAACCTTTAATTAACTTACAGTATGACTTACGCCCTAACAATTTATATTTATTTTTTTTTATTTAATAAAAATTGCGCATCTTCTTTCGCAATCAGTGCCAACACTTGATACTGCATCTAAAAACATAAAGAGCCGATTGCACCAACAAATATTAAATTGCCTGTTAATAAATATATGGTTTAGATCTAACTTGTGATTTTAATCTATCATTTTAACTGCTTACTTTTGTAACAACGAATTTAATTGGCTTATATAAGCAATATTGCTGTCATGTGACCTGAATTTCAAGAACAGTAGTTTGCCATTTTGTATTATAAACTAACTGCTAGTTAAATATTTAACTAGCAAACACTGGTCAGTTAAATTTAAACTCTTACATCGTCTTCAAACTTGTTAGATATGTGTTCTGATGGAGAATGACCGAAAGTGGACATAAGGTGTGCATGGTAGGTGAATGCCTTTATTCAAACATGGCGCCCTTTATAAACATCGAGATAAGGGGCGCCACCAACACTACAGAACTCTTCATCCACATTTTGTATTTTAAACTAATCGTGCAAAAATTTCAAAATAAATTTGCATATTTGCTGTTTATTTAACCAACGACACATTTCATTCCTCATTCATTTCTCTACGTTTCCACCATAGTACGCACCCAGGCTAGGGGTAAACAGAAAATAGGTCATTGTACACAAAAACTTTGAACTCCGTTTGGATTGTAGCAGGCAGCCTAACCATCAAAGTCTCATAGGACTTTAAGGGGCAAAGAATTTGCAAGAGCTATAACTTTATTATTAATAAATTTTTTTACACGAAAACTGGCCAGAACGTACTGTAGTTCATGAGAATATGAACGAACTTGGCAAAAAAAAAAAAAATTTATTATCAAATAAAAAAAATTTCCTATTCAGGTTTGTTTCATGTATACATTTTTACCATGGTTGGTAATGGAAGGGTTAAGTGGTGATTGTAAATTTTACAATAGGTGGTTTTTCTAAATAGTAATTGTTCCGTGGCGACTTTTACATTCTTGGTGAGTGGTGATCGACTAGTGAGTAGTATTAAAATTAAGCAATAATGCACCCTATTGGCGAAATTCGATACAATTTTGTGGTTTTGTGTGCTTAATAGTAGAAGTCAACCCTCGTTTATAACGAACTCCGTGAAAAATAAAATATAAAAAATGGGAAATTCTGTCCAAAAGAAATCATTATAAAGGCTTAATTCTTATCTTTGCTTTTATTGTTTTGGTGGTCTGCTGTAGAATGATAAGAATTTAAGTGTTTGAATTTGTGTTCTTTATCTTTGATTGGAATATGAAAAGTTTATCATCATTGGTGTTTTGGAAGTAATGAAGTGTGACGATGGGATCCGCATTTTTTGTTGAAAACAATAATAAAAATTATATTAAATCGTAAACTCATAAACGAGATGTTGTGCAACATATTTTCTTTTTTAGATTTAAAAGAAAGACTGCTTATAATTGAACAAGGTAAGCAAAAAAGCAATAATTAAATGACACTATTTTCGTAATTCATCATCACATATGTCGTTGCTAGCGAACAATAATAAGTTAGCCAAAGAATTAAATCATTTTCGAAGCTAGTCGAGAGTACTCGAGGCGAACGATGTACACTTGAGAGCTCTGTAGAAATCCTGTCAGATGTCATGGCGTGCTCGTCCCAACATAGATATTGTGACGAATGTGTGAGGCAGAACATTCAACTCAGTATTTCAGCATCGATTGAAATAGAACAAGAACTCTAAATCCCATTGTGAAAGCAGAAACCGAAAAACAAAGTGAAAAAAATAAAGAAAAGAAAATACAACCAGTAGGTTCTATTGATTCCCCTGCAAGCAAACCCACTTGCAGATGAATATAAAGAGGAGAAACAATGCTTAACACCAATCTACCATTATGAAAAAAATTCGGATTAAGAGAGAGAATAAAGAAAGATGTTGCCTCGAGTAAAGCCAATGCTTTATTACTGATTTAAACTCCAAATCCTATTGAAAGAAGAAACAAAAAAAAAAAAACGAAAAAGTAATAGAAAAAAAAAGAAAATACAACCAAGAACCAGAGGTTAGAACACTAAGTCTCTTAAATCAGGGCTATTCTTAATGTTAGAGAAGTGAAGAAGAAGCCAAGAGAGAGAGAGAGAAGAAAGAAAGAGATGTTGCCTCGAGTAAAGCCGATGCTTTACTGATTTAATAATGTGATTAGATTTGCAAAGAAAACTCTTAACAATAGTCATCGATTTGATGCATCACATCATTATAAGAAACAATTAGAAAGGATGACACAACAAGAATGAAAACATATGACAACAATAGGCACATGCTAAAAGGCTTAAACTAGGCACAAATGATAGGCTTAAATGTATAGAAGAATTCAAAACCTTTAGTATAATTAGTATAATAAATATTTAGCTCACCTTATCTAACTGACTTTATCGTGACTCGAATTCATCATCTTAGATAAAAGAAGCATTTTCCGTGTCATTTGTTTATATACTTTATAATACGGCTGGCGCCATTTTCCCACTTGTTGATATGACGTCATTTTTGTTTCTCGTTTACTTCAAAAAATGACGTCATATCAACAAGCGGGAAATTGACACGTAAAATGCGACACGATAAAATCTCGTTCACGAGTCAAAGAAATCTAATAAAAACTTTAAAAATCTCAGCAAATCTTTAGAAATCACGTCTTCAGTTAAAAAATGTCCAATAATTTGTAAAAATTTGTTAAAAACTTTGAAAATATAATATTCTGCCTTTAATTTGTGTCTCAAATTGTTAGTGTCATAAAAAAAATTTCAAATTGTCTAATCGGTTAAGTAAAAAACAGCGAAAATATAATTTTACTTTCTGAAAAAGTTTACTCGAGTTTTGCTAAATTTTGCTTGAAGCTTCCGCCATCTAGTGACAAATAGTTGAGAGAATGGCTGAGAGTTGAGAGAGTCGTAAAAGTTGATTTTATGTATAGAATATAACTTTGAATCAAATATGTGCTTTTTTAAATGTGTAACGTGTTCTGAATAGTGATAAGGAATGAATTGTGAAAGAGTTTGGATTTAATATGATTTGTAATATTATAGTGGTTATTATTTTATCGGTTCAATAGACAATAGTCATTAACTGTAATTATTTTATTTTGATGATTTATCATACAATCTTACATATATTCAAACTTGACTAATACTGTTTTACAAATCATTCACAAAACCAAAAATAATTTTAAAATAGCTGACATATTTGATGTTTTGTTTATCAAAATTATTTCTTTTTCTTTGTTAATGAAATTGCCAATTTGTGATTTAAGCAATACTTATAACCAATTTGAAATTCCTGAGGATCATCAACATCAGACCCATAACTGTAACAAGTTACATCATAACCAGTCAATGCATTCAAAATGTCAACATTACATTGTTGATGTTGAAAAATTAAAGTCACACAAGGCCAGTGATTGTTATCCAGCCCTTTGGTCAATTCCAATATTTCTGAAAATGTAACACTGGAAATTTTATAAAAAGGAATGAAATTAATATTTTGCAAATAACTGTTCTTTTTGACAGCCCACACATTGTTCATACATTTAAACAGATGCACATTTCGAAAATCAGAATTTTCAACCACTAACTTAACAATTGAAAGGTTATTTATGCAATTTGCTGCATTTATGCCATCACATTCAGTGAAGAATCTGATATGCAAATATTGCAAATTCTTCCATTTAACTAAATTTGTAAATAATCCATCAAATGATCGAAGCGACAAATACTTAACGCTTTCAAAACCAGACCACAGTGGATTTTCATTTATCAAAATATCAACTTCTTTATTTTGAATGTCAAGTTTGCCAGGCTCCAACTGAGTCATTATTTTAGCAAAATTAACATCAGACAACTGCAGCACATCACAACAATTTCTTATTGATAGTAAGTTTCTACAAGTTAAATTACATGAATTCAGTTTTAGAATGTCATACATTTTAGCTCCATTATTAGTTATATCATACAAATCAATGCTTAAACCAAACAAATCTATGCAAGACAAATACTTAGATTGTGAAATTGCATGAACTAAATCTGTCATGTCAAATCTAGAATTTTCTCCTCTAATTTTAAGAAAATGAACTTGGTTATTCTCTACAAGTTTTATTACACTTTTTATGTCAAATTCATTTTTCAGTGTAAGTTCCAGATAAGTGTAATTTAATTTATTAAAAATAATTGACGTATCTATTACTTTGAAAAAATCTGTCACTTGTGTGGGATTATTTACAACTACATAACATGACTCTACATCTGAATGTGTGGCAAACTCTAGTGATTTATCCAATGCTCTATTACACTTTATAAGATCTGATAAAAGTATTTGATTGTTGCAGCTAGCTTTGATTGACACTTTAAAAGACAAATTTTCAACATCGAGATCTAAAATTAAAGAGTTAATTTCACTTATGATTAACTCTGGTTTTGCATACTTTGTTAGAATTATGTTTTTATTTTTGCCACATTTATTTCCATACTTTAACAACACGTGATACATTCTTCTGTAATTAGGAGAAATATTACTTTTCATGTCAATGTATGATGGTAAAAACGACATTAGATTTTTGCTACTAGATACATTTTCAGGTTCACACTCTTCTAGAAGATTGATTATTGTATCAATGTCACTAAAAAACCATTGACAAAAAGACTGCATTTGCAGCAATAAAAAATCCAAATCGTTCCCCATTAAACTGGCAAGAAATGGCAATATTAAAGAAGTGCCATTTGACTTTAAGAAATGCATTATGATTGGTTTTAATGTGGTTTCATTAAACTCAGATTTGTTGAATTTAAAATCAAACCACAATGCAAATGCACAGATGAATTCCATAATGGACAAATGGAAGACTTCATAGTGGTCTATTGATTTAAAAGCTGACTTTTTCACATGTTTTGTAAGGAATCCAAGTTTGTATATTAATTCAATTAATTTACTGCTTTTGAACTTTAAATCAGATTTGACTATTTTCTCAGCGCATAACTTTCCAAAATCATAGACATATTTTTGAATATTACTTGGCATTGAATCAAAACAGAAAAGATCAGATTCTGGATCAATTTCAATGTTGTTTTGTCTATTCTTGCAACTGTGGTGGATGATGCAATTAAGTAGTTTCTTGTAGAATTCTGTTTTTGTTGACAAGATATCAATGTCTTCGTCCTCTTCGATCATGATTGGCAAAAGTATTAGAAACAGCGGTGAGTCAAATAACTCCATTTGCCATAATAAGCGGATGATTATATTGTTGACAACAACATTTGAAACAAACTTTTGTAAAAATATTTCTTTTTCCACATCATCCTTGATTCCTAAAATGGATATTCGCTTGTCGTGAAACTCGCCTCGAATACTCGAATGTCTGAACATCTTCTGAAGTTCATTCTTCTTCACAGAGAATAATCCTGTTCTGCAGAAAACTACCACTGTTACATCTGCATAGTCTTGTTGAAATAAAATTTTCATAACTTTGTGTCTTTCATCTGATGGCAGTTCATCCAGTCCATCCATTATAAAAAGAACATTTTTCCTGTTGTCATTCACTATCTTTATAATTTCACTTGCAGGAAAATCACATTCGTGAGCAATTTGTACAATTGCATCTTCTATACTTTGTTTTCCAAGATTTCTTAAAGGGAAAAAGAAAACAAGTTCAAAGTCAATGTATTTTTCACCAATTGACCAGTCATATGCTAATTTGGTTGCAAGAGTAGTTTTTCCAAATCCAGGTTGGCCTTCGATCAAAATCCTCAATGGCTTCTTGGAATTTACAGCTTCGAAAATACCATTAATTTTAATTGATTCACCAGAGTTTTCCAATGTAAGTTCAACAAAGTATTCGTCCAACGACAAATCACAACCTTCGTCTAACCATGCAACTTTTGGCAAAACATATTTTTGATAAAGATCTTGCAACTTTTCTTTTAATTCATCTTGTAAGATGGTGGACATTGAATATGAACTTGATGATCCTGTTTCTTCATCATGAGCCAAAATTGCATCTGGTGGTATAAAATCTAGTATGATAATAATAAATTATAACAATATAATTTTTGCTTTGTATCTAATATCACTAACCTGGTGATGAAAAATAGATGTTACAATTTTTTGCTTTAAATCCTTTGTTTACTTTTACATGAATTTCATTATTTACTTCATCTGCACCATCAATGTTTACATAAACACATCCACTGCCTTCAGTTGGATTATCCATATCTATAATTTTTATTATAAATTTTAAATGCAATTTAATATTATTCTACTTACTTTTTGTAATTGACTGGTAAGTTGGTAAATGTCAATTTTCAGTTTGTCTTTTTTTTAAATAAAAGTTTTTAAATCTGTAAAAAATAAAAAGTTATTGAATTAATGTTTGTTATCATATTTACACAGTGATAAATGAAAATGATAACTTTAATTAATACAGTATCGGAGATAAATTGCATTTTCTAAAAGGTTAAAATGATCTTACAGTTATAGTTATAAATTATTAAATTTTTTATGATTTAAATTTTGTATAACAAAATTTCAATATGAAAATGGTGAAATACTGTATGTACAGTAGTTTAAGAATTTAATGCTAATTAATTATAATTTTTTTTAAGTGAATAAAATATTTGATTGTTGATTAATGATCTGTCACAGTTCTCTTGACATTTTTTACATTGAAATACTTGTTAGTTAAAGCAATAGTTAATTTATTAAGTTATACACAAATCTCACCTTTGTTTTTAATGTATTTGTATTGGCGACTTTCTTTAGTTGTCGACTCACCTGGATTGTGCTAATTCAAGCTACTGCTACCATGTGGCAGCACTATACAAAACTTACCTTTAAAAACTTATTTTTAAGAAACATTGTACCACTTTCAATAAAAAAATTAGGATTTGAATAAAATTTATCATGTTTCTTATTAAAAACTATATTTCGAGTGGCGGCGTGGTTAGAGTGAAGATCATATGACTCAGCTTCCGCCTTGTGATGTTTATTTTTACAACGATAAGGAAAGTGTTTGTTTTGCGATTGCTTTTTCCAGGTGCTGTCTAGCAGTTAAGCCTTTGTTTACTTCCTTTATTTATTTTTTCAAAGATCAATATAAATTAACAGTTGGAAATTTATTTATTTGTCAAACTTGCACACTGAATTTCCAAGAAGCTATTTTTTTTATTAATTTCATCTTTATTATATACTTAATTGTGGAAAATGTTGAAAAACCAATCATCATGCCAAGAATGTCACAGCAATTCAAGAAGTGGAATTAGTTTAGCTATTGCAAAAAAATCTCAAATTCATACATTGAATTGTAAAAATATTCAAACAAGTGAATTTTAAAAAAATTAAAAGTATCCATACTACATATCAAACAGCTGATAAAAGTTGATTTATTAAAATGCATAAATGTAAGTGCACCTAGCAAAATTGTTATAAATTATGAATGAAATTGAAAGTTAGTAGATAGTTTTGTGCGTTTTAGCTTATGTTTAAGTCATACTTTTCATACATTTCATGCACTCAACAACTCATATCTGAAGTTATAGTTCCTACAATGATAACAAGTATCTCTCTATAATGCTTCAGATTTGGTGTTTAGTGTTGACAATCACCAACAGATTATCTATTGCAAATGGGTAATTAAATAGCAAAAAAAAAAAAAGACACACACCAACACGACAGCACATAAAAAACAGCAGAACCCACGTCCCCGGATTTGCATCAAGATAAATTGCACCTTAATCTTTTGGTGTGAAATGATTATGTTACACTACTGCTCAGAGCTTAACACCTAAATTGGTGTATTATAAGTTTAAAAAAGTGTTAAACTAAAGGTGTTTTTGGAGAAAGGTGTAACGTTATTAATAGAATAGTACCAAAAGGTGTTAATTCTGGGTGTAAAAAATACTGCATTTTTTAGTGACATCATTTATGAATGCTCCCATGTTAAAATGAACATGTAACATACACTATAGTTACCTAATGCGATTAAATTATATAATCAAGTATAAAAAATACAGAAATCCCAGTCATCATTCCAAGAATACTTCCTATCTCACAGATTAACTTTACAAATGAAATTACACTCTTTTCTTCAATCACTTCACGAATATTTGTTGAAATTTGGTATCTCGTAAATGTTCCCATTGTGCTAAATAGACTTGGAAAAGAAATGAAAATATTCTCTACACATTGGATTGGACAAGAACATTCTTTGTGTGGATTAGTTGAAAATAGAATTTGCAAATACAGTTTTTGTACGGTTTTCGCTGTTTCTGCAGTGGTGCAAAGGGCTTTGGTGGTTGTTACCATTGTTTCCACTGGTAATCTGTTTTACAAGATAATTTAGATGATGCGTAAAATGTAATGCCATTTCTGTACAAACCTGCAACTGAATGGTTGCTGCAATAATTTTTTAATTAAACACTTTTTTGCACAATTTGCCACTTGTAAACCTGACATGCATGCTTTTTTAGGAGTGTTTAATCTGATGAGCTAAATAACAAAAGAAAATGAAACTTTGGTACAGTTGATATGAAAGTATATACTCAACAGTTTGGCGTGATAGTTCAAACTTGGTAACAGCATTGCTTTCAACATAGTAAATGTGATTTGGGTTAAAAGCTGTGTATTCTTGAAGAAGAAAATGCTGCATTTAAAGTAAAGTTTTAATACTAGGTTTATGTGAAAAGACAATTAAATCTTACTTTCATGAGTTGTGAGTAATTTTGGTTAATAATAGGAATTTGGAAAATGTTGTTATTTGGAACGTAAATGCTAGATTCTGAAATATTTACTGCTAAACTACTGTTCTTGTTTTCATCAAATATTTTTTAGATAATGTGATACAAACAAAGAGGATTCTGTCATTTTACTCTTATACAGTATAGACAAACAAGAACAGCCTCCAGAATTAAGGATACAAAGTAAATTTAACTGGTTTATTGTGAAATATGAATAAACTTAACATATTAGAACTCAAATTAATCGTCGTCAAATATTGCTTTATAACTTTCTAAATGTTATCTAAAATGATCTTGAAAAGTAAACGTCAAAAGGAAAATGCCTTATGGATTGTGACGCACAGAAACGAGGCTTCTGCTAGTTCCAAGCTTAATCCTTGTTAGTAAAAAAACCTGCCACGACTATATTGAATCAACAATAAAAAGTGGTGAAATACAGTGCACATATTTCCACAACTCTGCGAATGAAACAAGCTCATGCTTGTGAGTGTTATAGCTTTTGCTATAACAAAATAATTTTTGCAATTGTATTACATAAAATTTAGGGAATTAAAGCAACATTTGGTTACGATCAATTAGAGTTTACGGTAAGTTTATTCACATTTCACAATAAACCAGTTTGGTTCACTTGACCTTTAAAGTTGTTTGTCATGATCTAAATTTTTTGGTTTCAATGAACTTAAAGTTTATTTTAAATTTCTAATTGCAAACAAACAAATAAATAATTACTAATATTTTCAAAGCAAAAATATATGTTTTCTAATTTAAGAAGTGAGATACAAACAATTTAGCTTTGTTATTTAGATTCTAACGGCTTAAAATACATACACTGCAAATTGTACTTACTTTTATAAAGCATTATACATTTTCCAATTACAGTATTCACACTTTGTATATTCATCAAAAATTGGTTTAACATCATTTTTCGCTCATCCTAGAAATATATTCAACAATATGTGTTAATAATATGGTATTTTGTTAAAAATCTTACTGGTCTCAGTTAGAGTACCCATAACCTGAATAAAAACACAGAAATACATAAAACAGATCTAAGATTGTTTTACCATTACTTTCTCTTGATAACAACAATGCTAAATTTAATGTAAAATGAACATAAACAACACTGTAAAGAATGATGGGACAAAATTGGTGTAAAATTACAGTTCTATACACTTATCTTGTGTAAGAATGCGTGATAAATGTGTATTGTTAGTCGTGTAAAGGCATATTATTACACCTAGAATTAACACCTTTTAGTACTATTCTACAGTGACTGACAAAACTGTCTCAATGATGGAAACAGTTGGCTTAAAACACAATTAACTCAAAACTGGTCAAACCAAGACAAATGTCAATTTTTTTTAAGAAACTACAATATTTTAGCTACACAATGATGCATTTGACTTTATTGATTTGTCAATTTAAAATTGTTCTACAATTTTTTTTTTTAAAAATCAAACATTGAGACACTTTTGTCTCTGACGTTGAGACACTTTTGTCTCTGACGTTGAGACACTTTTGTCTCTGCAAAACTCTTAAGTTATGGAGGACATGATGATAAAAATTAAAAATAACAAACAAATAAGGTGCTAAAACACTCATTCAGCAAAATAAAAGCAATAGAAAGAGTTAAAATGTTACTGCTCTGAATGTGTTTTATGAGC
>JAQFZP010002913.1:0-11872 GCA_034695745.1 Geophilus truncorum | reverse complement strand
TTTCGTCTAAATTTCCGTCTATTGTCAAAATAAACGATCGTTTACTTGATCGTTTGAGAAAACGAATGCGCCTACTGTAATCATTTCTGTAAAAAAACTAAAAATGTACCTCTTCAAAACCCAAATCGAATACTCCTGTGGAGTGCTTAATGATTAATAAATAAATAAATAAATACAGTACAGTAATTAATAATACTATTTGAGAAAGATTATGTTATTAATTGGTCTTTTGTACATTACATCTTTATTCTATTTCTAAGCATGAGTGATTTAGGTGGTTCATATTGTTTATGCATGGCTCAAAGACTGAAATGACAACTTTGCTATTACCAATTAACATTTTAAAACAAAATTATTATTACTTAGAATAAACATACCAGTAATGTTAGTCACAATGAAATGAAAGTCATAAACCCAAAGCCTAGATTTAAAATTGCAAACTAATGTTGTTCCATTTCTCCAGAGATTTCCCAGCTTAGCCACCAGGGCAAACATTCATGCAAATGAAGGCAAAGGGAAAGTGAAGATGAGCACCTGTGCTAAAGCCCTTAGATGGGTGGTTGGAATCTTCACTTCACATTGATGGATCACTACAAGTTTGGGGCAAGATGAGATCAGCACACTTCTTATTCAAGCCACACTCCAGCTCTAATAAAACCATGTTTGTTTACCCTTATTAATTGCAATCATCTTTTCCCCTCAACAAATTACTCATATTTCTTCTCAACTTTGAACCTTATCTTAATTTTTACAAATAATTTTTCATTTATTGTTTCATTTCATCCCTGCATTATACAGTAGAAAACTGGTTCCTATAGGATTAATTAGCAACACAAAGTTTTTTTCCCAGTGCAGCCCGCGGGTGAACACGTGAAGATAGAGGAAAAGACCCCCTATGATGCTCTCCAGCGGTATTAATTCTCAAACAGGTGTCATTGTGATATATTTATAAAAATCTCATAATTACCTTAACATTAAATTAATTTTTAATAAAATTCCATGTTAAAATTAAATTTTTCAACTTTTATAAAAACGAAATAAATTACTTTTTTTTTCTTTCTTTTTTTTTTTAAATTTTGGTAATTTATATTTTATATTTTAATTAAACTTGCATTACCCACCCTTTAATTTCAGCAAGCCACTGAATTAATATCAACGAAATTAAATACCAAAAACACATGTTTGCTGCTTCAATTAAAGAATAAATTAGTGGTGAAGTAATAACCTTTTCTCTACTGCTAAAAAAATATATATTAGTGGACCACCATGTAATTTCAGCTTATCCCAATGACATTATCATTGCTTCCAATCAGCGGCCAGTCACACCCTGTCAAATTACTAAGCGCTGATTAATTGCTACCTACCAACCAAACAGATTAATTTGCAAACTGACAAGAAAGCTTCGCCAATCCCAATTTATCAAAACCTCAAAGAAAAAAGACGTCGTCCACGCTGGAAAATAATAATTACCGCAATTTCTGGCCAACTACACCGTTTTGTCACTGACTATTTTCCAATTTTTGTTGTTAGCGGAAACCCACACTTGTTATCAACCACAGTGCAATTACACGTGTCACTTCTAACTGAAAAATAAATAGGACAACTAACAAATAATAGAGATCCGAGTAGAGTGGCGAGTTGAGTGAAAAACGAGTAAACAGGAGAAAGAATGCGAAAAAGTGGAATTAAAGCTTAATTGGATGTAAATTGGGAAAAGTGAATAATAATTGTCAATAAATAAGTGCTGTATAAGTAGGCATAACTTTTCTTAAAAGTATGAAAATTTTTATCATTTTTAAAATTTTAAATTAAATTCAGTTTTTGTTTGTTTTGAATGAGTTACGTAGTGAGAAAAAGTTAATAAATATGTCTTGAATAAAAGATGTTTCCAATTATACTTGTAAAAGAATTTTATTTATGAATGGGTTTTTGTGTTGTTATAAAATGAGTAAGCAAAAATTTAATTTGATATTAAAATAAGCAGAAGTAAGTAAAGATACGGTTGTATAAAAGTGTAACTCGTAGCAAACTGAATATAAAACTTTACTGAAGTCAAGTGTAAAATCCTGTGAAAAACAATTGTGTGCAAAATAGCCATTTTTCTCGATTTTACTTGAAAAATAAATAGCAGACAAAATTGTGTAAATGTTAATTTAAACTAGTTTAAACTTGATTTACGCAAGTGTAAAAAATAAACTAACACATGTTTAAAAAATAAACGAACCCACTTAATGTTTATGTACAGTTTGCACATTAATTACGTAATAATTATTAATTTTATATTTACACATTCTCAGTTAAGTGAAAAAATAGTACTTCTTGTTACTAGTTAGCAATATCTAGCACTTGGTTATCCAAGTCACACTTCTTAGATGAAAATGTTTAAAACTAAAAAGTCACACTTAACTTTATTTTAAATACAAGTACTATTGAAATCGCCTAGTACTATTTAATTTCAATTTTTTATTCCTTTTTAAAATGAAGAAAGATACAACACTATCAATTGTCCCTTTCAAATCGCCCTCTAAGCAACCCAAGTCCATCATTTGTCACTGCCTGTGTCTAATGCTGGATAATTGCACATCTTAAGCCAAGATTACTACACAATTATTAACTGCAAAATAAATGCATTTACTTTAGTCCCTTCAGCCATTCCCCTCCCTCAAATCCCTTATACTTATATCCCCATCCAAACAACCACTCCCTAAACTATCCCCTGTCCTTTAACACAAATTAAAAAAACCAAAAAAAAAAAACCAAAGCTTGAAAAGGAAAAAAAAAGTCATGAAAACCACTTGACACCTTCATCTAAACAAGTCAAATACATCATCATTAATACCAACCACACTTTAACTGCACCCCTGTAAAACAAGCAGTGAGTAACACGCATTTCTCTTGTACAGAGGTCCCATTAAGGCCAAAGCTAAACATTTATTTCACAATACATTAGGACAAACACACCTAAAAAAGAAGAAAAGGGAAAATAAAGAAATAAAAAAGAGAAGAAAAAATTACCTTCAGTCGAGTGAAAGAATGAAATAGTAACGCGGAACATTCATAACGAAGAAAGAAAAAGAAAAGAAGAAAAAAAAGAGGCAGAAAGCAGTTAAAAGAAAGGGGAAGGGAGGCAGTGGCCCATCAATCTGAAAGGAGGGGCTTATGAAGGTCCTAAAAAACGAGAGAGGAACACAAGCAGTGGAGTGGCACCTCACTAGCAATATAATACTAAATCTTCTTGATGCCTCTTCATTCGCTTGCTGCGAAGAGCCGCTATTGGTGAGATATATTTATAAGAAGTAGGAAAAGAGGATGAGGGAAGTGAAAAAAAGAAAAGCGGAAGATGACAACGATTTAAAGGCATTATGAAAAAGGGAGAAAAGAAGATGGATGAGGGTGACAATTTCGAGTAATAAGTATAGCGCTTTGATTTTTTTTTCTTCTTATTTTTTTTAAAATCTCAGGAAATTATTAGTAAAAATTAGATTTAGCATATTAATTGACACTTTTTTTGTTGTACGATATTAAATTTTGTTGTATATTTTACATAAGCGATGTATTGCAACATTAGCGAGTTTTTTGGGACGTGAACAAAATCTTTATACGGTAATTATACAGTTATGACCTTATATATCCTTATAAAATGATTACAATTCATAAGTACAGTATTTATACGGATATAAGCTAAGAACAGTATAATTATAACGTTTTTATACACGTCCAAAAATTCGCTATTCGTAAAACCTTGCTTAAAATATTGTGTATGGATTAAGTAAAAACTTACGTATTGTGTATGCAAAATTATAACATAGGGATTATTTGATTAAATTTACGATAAAAAATGTTATACAAAATTTTGTGAATTCCAAATTTTTTCATAGGCTTTACTTATGTATGCAAAATTAAATTGTAAAATGTGTTTTATAAATACCACTCCCGTTGTTTATCAATACTTTACGTAGTTGTGTTCAATCCCATTATGTTTTTCATCATCAGCATCAATAATTGACTATCGTAGCGCTCAAATTCAGCGTTTAACATAATTCAATCAGAAAGTTCAAGTTTCATGCTTTTGATGTTTGAAAATGTAGCAGTTTGCATTATAATTCATTAAGTGGTGACTTTTAAAAATTAAATATTAACATATTCTTAAAATTCTTAATTTTCACTGCCAAAAAAAAATTAAGTTGAATATTACAAGTGGAGAAAAAAAAAAGAAAAATCGAAAAGAACCCTCTAGTTCATTGTGACTGCAGCTCCGCCCCTGCCATCAAGCCAAATCATCTTAATTTGCTCTTCTTTCGCCCCCCCTCCCCCCAACCTTTTCCGCAAAATAAAAAAAAGTGTTTTGGCGGCTTCAAGATTTACAGTTACTCACAAGGAAACAACTTTTTTTCGCATAAATTACCCCATCCGAAAAAAAAAGTTGTTCTTTCACTTCAGTTTCTTAATCCTTTTTCAAAATTTATAATTTCACCCTTTTTTACTTCGAGTATCTTGCCAAACATCGACATTTCCTATCATCCTCAACATTACACACTTCAAAATCACACGTTTTACCACTCGCTTAACCCAGCAGAAACATGGCGCCATCTACGGCGAAAAACAAACACCACAAAACCAAAACAGACAACAAAAAATCTAAAAATTAAAAAACACGAAAAGAAAGAAAAAGAAAAGAAAGAAAAAAAAAAATAAACAACAAAAGTAAAAGTTAAACGAACTCTGAAAACCCAAACGTGAATCAGGATTAAAAAGAAGATAAACAAAATGAAGACTCTTATCAACAGCGGCATGACAAGTCGAAAACAAAACTTCTTTTAAAAAAAAAAAAACTAAAAAACTATACGTTTAAACTAAAATAATCAAACAAAAATAAAAAAACAAAATAAAACCGCAAAACCAAGTGAGAACAGGTGCGGCAAACCTTTCCCAGGACCCTTTTACGACAAAAAAAATAACAACCCTCTTCCTGTTGGCACGCCATTAAGAAATCACAACCTACGACTGGTAAATACCGTCGTCTGTGATGTAATATCATGCTATATTACTTCCATCTAGCTCCGGATGTGTTTTTAGGGAGACAGGGAAATCCTGCATTAACTGCAATGCGATTATCGTATTTTTATACGAGAAATTTGCCAGTAGCTACCGATGGAAAGAAAATACATTTTACGAAGTTGGCCATTTTTAATGTTTTGGAGTTGCAGTGTCTGTGGTTATTCTTGGTAAAGAAACCGGGCGACGTTTGGAAAGTTGCAGTGTCGTAAAGTGACACAAAATGACAATAAGTGTTTATTTCGGCTTTAGGGTTTCGCCGAAAGGGTTATTTTCGTTTTTATTGCTGGGAGTAAGTACTTTTTACTTGATTTCCGGGATTAGAAAACAAGGATACGGCTTAGAAAAGTCGCCCCAAGTTTCAAAAAAAAAATTTTTTTTTTAAATGTTTACAGTGCACCTATTGTTGAAATTTGGTACTTAACACAGCATAGGGAAAAAAAATTCTGTTTAAATAATTGGTTTACGAAATAATTCCCTATTTTAACTACAAAGTTCCAAATTTCAACTACAGGTGGCAAAATAGTATTTACCTTTACAATTTTTGGCTTTTGGCAAACATTTTTCTTTTTCGGCGTTAAAATATTCCTCATTCTATCCAAACCTCTTTCGATACTTCCAAATACTTTCTTGCTCGACCCGAAGTTCGACTTTATAAGTTTACTCTCGGGCGTCATTGGCACTTGAATCTTGCTGTCAATAGATTTCGATCTTAAAAAAACAAAAAAATAAAATTAAAAAACATAGTAAAATTAAACAAGCGTAATCTTAGCACACTCAACGATAAATTATCCCGTTTCCCTCCAGTACAACACACAAAGCATCTGCTAATGAGTTTGCTAATTACCCTAATCAACACCAGCCTCATTAACTATACAATTCTAAAGATTCACTACAAAGAATTATTATAAAGAAAAGAATTTAATAAAAAATTTTTTCCTCCTAAAACTCTCCTCGCGCACATATCAAGAGCAGTGCGAAAGAGAGCGCGAGAGAGACGGGTAATGAAATTAGTGCAAAGTGCCGTGTGTGGTAATTAATTACATTTTTAAGAATGGCGGCCTGGCAACCTGCTGCTGCCCTGATAACAACTTTCGCTGCATTCTTCAATTTTTATCGCTTTAAGTGGTAAGTGAGTATAAAATGCAAAAGGGGAGCAAATTAATAGTCTCAATACAATTATTCTAAAGTGGGACAATTTTCTCGTCATCGATCACATTTGAAAAATTACGGTAAGTGAAAATGGCGAATTCTAATGCAAATTTTGATTAGGAAAAACTTTAAATTATTATTAAATAATGAAATCTATTCATTAAAGTATAATAAACAATATTTTTTGAACTCTTTAAATTTTGTTACTTCGCTGTTGCAACTTGGTAATCAACTGGACTGACGTCACCAAACCTAGTTGCACGACTAAAAATTTAATTTGAGCATGGCCAATTTCAGTGGCTGTTAATTCTTTGCCAACAGATCGAATCGTTTTAGACATGTTTATACGGAAAAAACACATTTGGTCAAATACAATGCTGTCATTTAGCAAAATTAATTTTAAGTATGAAATTATTGTTAGTAAGCAAAACTAATTTGGGGCATCAACTAAACTGCAATTGCACCTAGTTAAGATTCAATTTGGTTGGTTGGTTTGCCAGATAATTAGAATGGGTGTAATTCTTTGCGAATGTGCAAAATCTTTTCGCAATGTAGCACTATGCCCCTTGTATCATAAAATACTCGAAAAGATTATACAGTATTCCAAATCAATGGAGTCATTGCAAGCAAATCAAGCTACAAAATGCTGCTTTTATTGCTGTCAGCACTGAAATTCTGCAAAAGCTGGTTTTCCAAAACCCAGAATGCAATTTCAAGATAATAAACAATCGCCCAGTGCTTTTCGCTATAATTTTGCAGAAAATGTAACAAACCAAAAAATTTTATTGCATTAAATTAACATTTGCATGAATATATTCATTTTTGATAATAAACCAGTTGGGTTCACTTAACCCTTTAATTCCACATTTCATTTCCCATCACATCAAGCCAACTTTTTAATCCCCATTTTACCATTTCTAAAATTATCAATGGGAACACCTTTGCCTCTCCTCGTCAAATTCCCCGGAAATCTCTCTCGGTTAGTTTTGCGGTCGACAGCTTTGCAAACTAGTGTCCTCCGCCACGCATGCGTGAAATCAAGAACCCTTTCCCAACCACTGCCCGTAATGCCATGGCAACCAGTGGCTGCGATGACGAACTGCGTCTGACAGGCGACTGCCTAGCGTTAATATGCAATTACACACAGATCTGTGCTGTGGAGTAACCGACCCACAAAAAACGGAGCAGGTAATTTCTGCCCATTGTTAATTGAGGTCGTGGGTGAGGGCTTATGAGAGCTCCAGTCAAAAAAAAAAAAAAGAATAGAATTATAATAGATTAAATCAAACCAACCAAAATAAATTTCAAATTAAAAAAAGAAAGAAATTATTTTAATTTATATTTATAAAAAAAAAAAAAAAAAAAAGTAAAAAAAAAATAAAAAAATAAATAAATAAATAAAAAATAAAAAAAAAAAAGAATTAAAAAAACTGGTGTGATTCTTTTATTATGCATCGACTAGGTTTTCGGAATCGTCAGTTTCGCCCGGTTGGTTCGGGTGATCCCTCATCGCCCATGCAAATTGGCTTTCTTGCCACCAGAGGGGCCATCCATCTGTACGGAGCGGCCAAAGACCATTGATCAAGAGGAGAGTGAGCTCATTATAAATCCTCCCAATCCGCCCTCATATTAATAGCTCGAGATGACATTAGTCCTCCCGTCTACCTGGTCACGTGGGGTGGGGACGGAGCCCCTCATCTGTCAAAATGACGCTCCGTGACGCCGAAGAGCGACACTCTCCCATCGACAGCGGAGCGGAAAGAGCGCGTCATTGACCTTTTGCCGCGAGATCGATGGGTTTTATGGGCAAATTTGAGCTATTTTCATACCCGCCACGTGTAATGTGATGAATTTTGAACGCCTGATTACCGGGCAACCACTGCCAATTTTTTTATGTTTGAGGTTACACAGAACCAGACATCGGTCATCTGTTTGCACGTTTGTGGAATTAATTTTGCCGTTTGTGGCAAAAATCGCGATTTCATACATATTTAAAAAGTCGTTCGGCGGCAGTCGACTGCAACTAGAGTCGCTGGCCGTGAAACACGTGTCAAAATTGTGACCTTATTCTTATTTTTAATCCCAAAAAGGCAGAAAAAATGGATTTTAAATGGGACATTGATGGATTGAATTTCACAAAATTTGCCACCAGGCCGCGAAGCATTTCGAGAATAGATAATTTCTGTTATAGATTGAATCTCGTTATAACGAACAGAAAAATTGTCACTATGGCACTTCGAAATTTCGATAACATTTTCTTCGAATTAAACACACAGATTGGCAGAAATAGTAACTTTGAAATTTCAGTTACCATCATTTCTGCCATTTCTAACTGAAAATGTTTGTTAAAATTCATTATAACGAAATTCTTTAACATGGGAGGAATAAAGCAGTCAACCAAACCCCTCAAAAAAAAAAATTGTTAAAATGGGATTTGTTTTAGTAGGGTTTCGCCTATATGTACTTCCAAAACTCACTTTTTCTGTGAATCTGCAATTGTGTATATAGGATAATTCATAAGTTGGTTTAGCTGCGTGTCCACGGAGCGCGACGGGCTGATTTTCGTCGGCGCTGAAACGAGAAATAAAAATCTAAGAAAGAGAAGAAAAAAAAACAAAAAAAACACAGCAAACAAAATAAAGCGCGTGTCAATTTGTTTTTCCCACTTTTAAATCTTTTCACGAGATTTACAACCGCAATAACAAGCGCAATAAACACAGTGGGCTCGTGATTACATTAATTTACATTTCATGCTTCGCTCGGAGCTCGGTGTCCACCAGGACTTAAATCCCGAGCTCGTGTTGGGCGCGAGCAGTTTGGGCCACCCCTTCATCACCAGCGAGCGTAAATGAACTCGCAACCCTTTCGTGACAATACAAACGATTCGAGCTGCGTGGGGATATCGAGATTAATTACGATAATAAACAGCGCCAGCCGGCGACTCGCGTTTCGGCAAGCGCCAGAGGATTAAGGGACAGTGCATAACACTCCATCATATTACGAGGGGATTTGAGCTACATGAGACGCGCTTCTCGCTCGATAAGAAACATTCCTAATTTTCATTTTCTTTTTCAAAAATAAAAAAAAATAAGAAATTTAAGTGGATATACTTTGTGGTGGTTTTTGGTTTGATTTTGGAGTTTGAAAGACGTCGACTCGTTTATTGCGACGCGGTGTTGGTGCTAAAGGTTCCAAGAAGTTCTCTTTATGCGCTTGGGATTTTTTGATGTTTTCTTTGCTTTGAGAAGGGCTGTTGAAATTAATGTTGTCCGAATTGGCGAAAGTCTAAAATTAATTTTATTTGTTTTAATTTTATCCAATTTTAGATGATTTAGGTTTAAAATTGTGGAATACTTACGCGTGATTCTGATAATGGTGTTGGAAGGAAGATCAGTCGCACCGTTTTCCCCTTTTTTTTTCTCGCAAGCAGAAGCAAATAAGTTGCTGTTAGGTAATCGTAATTTGTCTGTAAATAAATTAAACATATTACGGTATTGAAAAAATTGGAATTGTCTGATCGGAGAAAATTAATAAACAAGTTCACCAGACTCCATTTTTTCACTCAGTTACATTTGTTCGTAACTTTACCTTTGTCAAATTGAATGATTAAATCATATATCACTCCAAATAGACGAAAATTAAAGACAAAAAAGGTAAATGAAACGAACAGTTCACATTTAGGAGCAGCCATTTTCTTCTAAGAACATTGCGCAGCCAAAATGCGCAACTATATAACAATACGTGACACAAAAACAATCGCGATTTTTGATCAACAAGTAAAAATGCATTTCTTCCTACTTTTATGATCTCAACAAACAATGTAAAATAAATTAATAATTAATTAATAAATAAATAAATAAATCTAAAATTAATTTGGAATGTAGCAGCAGTTTGATGTATACAAACACGTTAACAAAATTACAATTTTCCAGCTCAATATCAAATGAATAAAAATAATTTTTATTGCATTAATTACTTGTAATAACGATTCTTCTATAGATTGCCACGACTGGCCGAAGTAAATGGACAATTCTATGATACAATCCCTGTCCAAACTCGATGTATTGTATCTACTCTTCCAACTAGGCGTCGAATCTACCCCGGTCAGCCACGGATGTTGGAACAATTCTTTAATGGTGATTCTTTTCTTCGGATTAACTTGAAGGAGCTGTTCTAACAACTCGATTGCTCCTCGAGACAACCAAGGCGGCTTGCGAAATACTCCAGACTAGAAAAGAGAAAAATAATTCAATTTTACTAATTAATTAAAAACACACTCAAAACTTTACCTGAATTTTTTGGTACAAAACCGAAGTGTTCTCATCATCAAAAGGCAAAAAACCGCAAAGTAAAGCGTATAAAAGCACACCCATGCTCCAAATATCAACCTATAGAAAATTATTTTTTGTTATTTAAAGTTTTTTTATTTTGTTTTTTTCAAATAAGATCATATAAATACTTCACTGCCGAGATAAAAATTCCCGCAGATTAATTCGGGAGCTGCATATGCCGGACTGCCACAACAAGTGAGCAAATGAGAATCCATGCCTCCTTTTGGCTTGGCACATAATCCAAAATCGATCAACTTTATATTCAAATCTTCGTCCAAAAGAAGGTTTTCCTATTTCAAGAAAAATAAAATCATAAATTTAAATTTAAATTTACGATTTAAATAAATATATTATAAAAACATACTGGTTTTAAATCTCTATGAGCATAGCCTATATGATGAATGTATGCAACGGCTAACACGATTTGCCTGAAAAAAATCCTTGCTTCGTCGTCATTCAACCGATCCTTTTCGATGATGTAATCAAACAGTTCTCCACCTGGACAATACTTTAACAAAATTTACAAATAAGAATTATTAATTACAAAACTGTAATTCTCTATTTTTCATCATATACCTCCATGATTAGCATGATTTTATTCTCGGTTTCAATCACTTGATAAAGACTACAAATGTGTTGATGATTTAAACGCTTCAAAGCTTCAATTTCCATTTTAATTCGCGGTAACTCGTTCTAGAATTCGAGAATTTCAGTTTAATAATAATTTTTTATGATTTTTACTTCTTTTATACTCACTCTTAATTTATATTTATCCATGATTTTTATGGCCACTTTTTCGTTCGTGGCAATGTGCGTTGCAAGTTTGACTTTAGCAAAACCACCCGTACCTAGGGTTTTACCGAGATTATACTGGCCTTCTAATGCGCTTTCTAATTGCGAAGGCATCACTGCAAATGGTTGATTCTGTAAAATAAAAATGCAAATGTAAACTGCCACTAAATGCATGTGACCGCTCACTTACCTCTAAAACACAGTATCCGCGGTTTTAATGAATCACGAGTCTTTGAAATTGGTGTAAGAATACGGTTTTTGTGTAATTTACAGCCGAAAAGTTTTGTTATTTGCTATAACTGCATTTCGTCGCAGTCACCGTTCACTTAATGTCCGAACGGACGAACGGACGAACGGACTTCAGTTTCGCGGTTAAGTAAAAAATTTGTTTTGAAAATTAATGTCAGCGCACTCTAGCGGGAAAAGAAAAGGAAAATAGAAAGCATTAGGTGAATTTCTTTTTACACCGGTTGGCGCTCCATATCGTGCACTGACGTCATCATATGAACTGTATTGCACAGGATACGGTACAGATTATGACG
>JAQFZP010002912.1:0-11874 GCA_034695745.1 Geophilus truncorum | reverse complement strand
GGCGATTTATTTCTATTACAAATTGAGGCTGAATTGACTAGGCCAGATTGAAAAGAGGCTGGCACGATGAAGCCCCTTTAAATTAAACACAGCCCTTGGAAAGATATTTTGGTATATCATACCGGATAATTATTTGACTTATCAGCACCAAGATAAAAATACACACTTCAAAGCCTTTAATATCGCTTTTCTAAAATAAAAAGTTGTAAAACAAAATGAATAATTGCTGAAATATCGTAATGAATTAATAAGTAATCGGAAAATTCTTGTCACTCAAATATAGAAAAATTGTGAAAAGAAATGATAGAAGTATTAAAAACTCATTTGATGTGTTTGCGTGACTTTGGTATTTTTTTTAGCAATTTGTATTGTCTTGACTATTTTATAGGGCAAATTTCATTTCATTTCACTCGTGAAAAGTAGAATTGAAAATCAATTGACCTGTCACTCATTGTGACTGCTAGTTTGGAATTATTTGTTATCTTTGTCAATGGGTCACTGCCCATTTTACTAGGACCGTATATCTTTGTTTTTTGGTAATTTGCCAAATTTTCAGCGCTGGTTTTCCAAGTCGGCTGTTTGGTGTCATTTCTTTGATGTCTGAAAAGCTAAATTATTTACATTTGGTTTCAAGTTGACAAGAGTGAACAAGTTTCTATTAAGGTTTGACCAATTGGAACTTTTACGTAATCTTTTAAGAAAATATCAGAATTGGGATTGGTACACTGAAACATTTTTCTAATTGTGATATTTGAAAAACCATCATAAATGCATTCTAAGGATTCAGAGCTGCTGTCTTTGAAATATCATTTTAACATTAAAACAAAATTATTCCAATTTTCTTAAGCTAAAAGTTTTTAATTACATTTATTGTAACTTAATTTTTGAAAATTAATTCCATTCATTTATAGCTGTTGAAAAAAAATTAATTGGAAACTTGTATAGCAGCTACATATTGGTGTAAAACTAATTTTACTTTTTCTGTCAATGCTTGTCCTTAAAACTAAATCTAAATCTAAACCTAACCTAACTTCTCCAAATTATTTCAATTTTTGGTATTGAAATTGTTTATTTATATGTTGTAAATGATCTTTTTGAAGGTCATTTTTGTCACTAGCGTCTACATCTATGATGGGTAGTTGGCTGCTTTAAGAGTGTATATTATTTGTACCTATATGTCGTTTCCATTTGTTATAGTGGATAAAAAATAGCACTTTTTTGTTGCATGTGTTTAGAGAATGGGTACAATTGCAGTCCTAAAAGATAGCTAAATTGGGACAAGTTTTGAGACAAAAAAGTACCGTATCTGAATAAACTTTTAATTTTTGAAGTGAGAGTCGGTGTTTTTCTTTTTTTTTTTGACATATTTAATTTCTAACTTTTAGTTTTGGTAAAGTTCTTTTATTCTTTTGCTTTTATTTCTACAATACACAAAAAAAAAATATCGAGAACATCTAATGGAATAAACGAATAACTAGAAAATTAAAGTCGAAATTCACCAAAATTGACCCCTCCCTTTTTTTTTCTTCTTCTGTTTCGTTTTTTTTTTTTTTTTTCCTTTCTTTCTTCTTCCACATCTTTGTTTTTTTAATATACTGTACTTTTATTGGAGCCCGTATTGGAATTATCCAATTTTGCGAGAAAATTCAGCGAGCCCAAATTGAAGAAATTGTATTAAATAGAAAACTTGGCCCTCAGCCAATTTCCAGTTTTCTCATCTGTTTATCGTGCAATTGAATGCAGTGATGACAAAGTTCAGTTCGCACCTGCAGGGTGACAATGCACCCAGGAATTGCAGAGTTTGGTAGGTACATTGTCAACATTTTCCACTGACTGGCGCAGTTGGAGAGAACAAGTTTCTTCAGAGCCCAAACAAGAAAAATGACTTTATTTTTGCATTGCATGTAGACTAACTAGAACACAATCACGAAATGGACCCATTAAATATGTAAAATGGAAGAATGCAGCATAAATGTGCTTTTTAAACTTGTGGGGTTGAAACAATAAGCGCATTGAGAAATAAAAACTCGTTTCACTTTGTGAAACCAAAGAAGAAAAAATAACGCGTTTCAGGTTTAGTTTGTGAATGGCATCCGATCGGATGGATCTGTCTCTTGGTGATATGTTCCTTGGGCGGAAAAATATTTCGTTTTAACTTGTTTTGTCAGTAGCGGAAGTCGATTTTGAGTTGAAATGTTGAAATTCAGGCGAGTGATGTGTGAACGAAGTGAGGCAGCCATTTTATCAAAACACAAGCACTATAATCAACACTAATAAAATGTACATAAATAAAATAATAGAAAGCATAAATGGTGATGTCATAACTGGTGACATCACAATGTATCACTCTACAAACATGAGCAATACAAAATACCTCTCAAACTCTTTTTACAGGCAAACTCTTTTTACTTAATAACAAACCAAATCTTAAATCAACTTAATAGCTCAACTTATCACCATAAATCAAATAAATATATACTCCTTCTTCACAAATCATCATTTTAATAATTATACAATATCCTTATAAATATATAACAACAATACACCATCAACATTTGCAATTCCACATATTTTAAACAACACACTTCACAAATATATCTCCATCTCCCACGACTCCTTTAAACTTATGCAACCACTTCTAATGTTGCAATGTCTTAAAAGGTCACGAATCACAATCGGTAAACACGTATTAAACAAAGTCAAATCCAGGATCCCAAGGTTATATTCTTACAGTAGCTGCATTCAGAAAGTATTGTTTTGGTGTTTAAGGTTTTGTGTTTTAGGTTTTATGATGCCATTTCCGGTTATGTTTATGTTTAAGGTTAAAAAATAACCAGAACACAAAACGCTGAGTCATGTGTTACTTTTTGTTGAAATTATATTTTCATGAAACAACTCATTTAAGGTGTAAAATGTAAATGTAACTATATTCATGTCGCAAGTGCAACTACTTGTTTATTAATTTATTTAATTGATTATTGTACAGAGCCATTGCTAGCCCATTCAGCAAGTATATACATTTTTCACTCATTTTGCACCGTTTGCATTTTTCTGTTTTTGGCCACTCATTTTGCGCTCTGAGAAGGTGCCCAGCATGCCCTGCTCTAGCTGCGGCTCTGTTATTGTAGTGTGTATGGAATCAATTGTGATATTTGTATTAATTAGATGTGTGTCTAATATAGATTTTCATACAAATGTTCACAAATGTTTGTGTAATGTTGAAATTACTTTTCTTTTGTATACGAGGCAAACCTAGATGGCTGCCCCACTTTATTCACTCAAGATGATGACTAAACAGTTTTATGTTGATTTTAACTGATTGTCAAGTAATCTAGGCGTTCCTGGGACCAACACTTTTTGCGGTATTTTATGTGGCTTGATTTAACTATAACTTTCACGAATCAAAACTCAAAACCTATTTGCACATTATTACTATCATCGTCAGTATCTCGTCTTAAGCATTTTAAATTTCAACAGCAGTTGAAGAAATATCCAACTTTATTACATCCATTGCTATTTTTTACTCTCGAGTTATATAGACAGTGAAAAGAGCAGAGGAGAAAAAAAGTTGAGTTTAATTTTCAAGTAGAGAACTGCTAGGAAATCGAATGGTTTTTTATTACTCGGGCGTAGGAGCTTGTCGCGCTTGCCATTGGAGCGCCGAATGTTTAATACAGATTTTCACTCAAAATCCCATCGGTGGACGCCCTTGATGTGCTGCACACATTCCCCTAACACATGACCGCCCACAGAGAATCACAAATAGGTTTGTGAGGAGTGATAAGTGTAATGCAACTTGGTAAAAAGTAATGTATGTTTTGGGTCCACTTTTTCATCTTTTATTTCTATTACTTTTCTAATCGATTTTTCGTTTTACGACAAATACCGACTTTAGTTTCACTCAGAAAACAAGAGGAAAATATGCAGAAGGAAAAGTACTTTTTCCCTTTCCATGTGACAATTTTCCCTAATAGTGTGTTAATTTACCACACTATGCTGCATTTTTTAAATTTCCCTTTTCTTAGAGTACCGTATGCCAAATCATTCCTTTTCACACACATAAAGGGAAGTTTTCTCCCAGGGATTTCTGAGTGTTGAATTCCAAACTTATTTATCAGTTGTTCCGTGTGACTTGAAGCGACTAATAAGATTTTTTTATGGTGCGCTAAAAAAAAGACAAGAGGGAGAAATATTTCGAAAGACTGGTTTAGTTAATTTGTTGCAAATGTCAATAATTTGAGTAATCTTGTAATTATCATTTTGGTCATCTGCAATCAGCAAAATCATCTTTAAATCACTATTACTTAAACATTTCTCTTCATTACAATCGTAATTAATGATTATGCATTACGGTATTAGTTGTTTTTGTTAATACTTTGATAAGAAAAATATCAAAGTAAATGGTCATAATGGAAACAAATAAGCAGGAGGAAATTATGACGACAATTATTAAGTAAATTCAAAAAAAGGAAATTCATATGGTACAATTAATGGCAGTTATTTTATCAGATAATTTGATTTGGTACCGGTACCAGTCTTTATTAATAACTTTTAAATGTTTATTTTTGCGAAAAAAAAATTAAATTTCTCTGCAAAACGTTAAAAAAGTTTTATTTTTTGCTTCACTGCAACACTTCTGAACTCATTACGTTTTATTTATACAAATTAATTATTTTTGTTACGTGACTTAACCAGTACTCTACATGTGCAAACCTTACACTAAAAATACCGTACCTACAATTTTAAATTAACACTCATATTAGTAAATGTTGGTGCAAAACTGTTTTATCTCACGTACCAGTAATTTATGAAAATTCTGTTGAATTCAATTTAAGTCAATGCTGTTGTCATATTGAAATTGTTACAGCATGAAAGAGCAATCAGTAATTCTAATTTCATATTTCATTTAACTTATTCTAATTTCATTTGCCAGCCTATTCTACTTGTCTACAAATTCAATAATATTGAAAAAAGCAATCAATTCAAGCTACCCGACTCGATATTTTTTTAAAATTTTAATAACATTAAATTATTTTTTCTTTTTAATTGGACCACAATTCCTGAAACTTAATTTAACTCTTTATCTCCATGGCAACAAACACTACAAAAAAAATGTTTATTTGAAAATGCAAAATCAACAATTTTATTTCAAGAAATTTAATCGGTTTCTTCTTTAACTTACCCGAAGAAAAGGCGGTTTTATCCACTTGCACACATGCATTTTTCAAGCCATTCCATTGTATACGATTGAATAGAAAGAGCAACTGACCGCATCAACTCCATTGGGTATTCACATTTCACCTTGACTAAGATGTGAAAGATGAAACCTTCAAGTATCAATTTGATTATGCAGCGCGATAAGGAGATCCATCTAACACTGGGTCAATTTTCAAAGTTGCCACGGGTTAATAATAATTCTTGTTAAATTTCTCTTTATATTGCATGGCATTTTTACACAATCGCCAAATCCATTATGCACGGATGAATGACAAGCGTAAAAGTGCCAGAGGACACCGAAACAACTCGTTTAACTTTGCTTTATGGCTCATGGCAACGCATAACTTTTTTTTGTTTTAGTTTTGTTTATAAAAGCATGAAATAAATTTACTTTTTTTATTTAATGGCCGTTTCTGAGAAGCAAGCAGTGTGGGGGTGTTATGGGAAAGGAAATGAGATTTATTATTGTTTTGAATTCGCGGAAGTCGTCTAGCTAAAGAGGTGCATTACAAGTGGGAAGAAAAGTTTTCTCTTAACCCTTCCATTACCAACCATGGTAAAAATGTACACATAAAACAAACGTGAATAGGAATTTTTTTTAATGATGATAAATTTTTTTTTCTGCCAAGTTCGTTCATATTCTCATGAACTATGAACACTATTCTCATCAAAATAGTAAAGAAATTTATTAACAATAAACTTATAGTCCTTGAAAAATGTTTGCCCCTTAAAATTATACGAGATTTTTATGGTTAGGCTGCCTGTGTATAGCCCAAAGAGGGATGCAAAGTTTCTGTGTACAATGACCTACTTTCAGTATTTCCTCTAAAGTCGTGGTTAATATAACAAGTCGGAATATCTAAAACTTGTGATTGGTCAGTGGAAAGTGTAACATCTCGAGCCTATCACTCCACATTCTAACAATTAGAATTAGGCTCTAGACCAATCGTGATGAGGCTTTGTTGAGTTATGTCTTAAATAAATTTGTTGTTTTCTAGTAATTCATGATAATTTTAGCATTTATTGTCATTTTACATCTTAATGTTTGAGAAAACGTTATGGGTGCACTTTTATTTGGGGCAGTACCAGTACCATATGTAATTTTTGAAAATCAGATTTTCAGTAAATAACATTTCAGTTATTTGTGCTTCTCAAAACACTCGTTTTTGACTATGTAAAGTTACATACAACATTTCTAAAGATGGTTTTAGCATTGTTTTTAGCAATAATAATGCTAAAATCAACATTTAACACTATCAAATAAGGGATTAAAATGTTGAAAAATTTGGAGGAAAATAAATTTGGCAAATATCTTAGCGCTCGGAGGGCCTTATTTGAGAAAATACGGGTGCGGCAAACAATAAGGTGCGGCAAACTTGGGGGCGGTATTTTTGGGGGCGGTAACGCATCCCACCCAAATGATTAATGTGATACTTTTGATGTTAATTATACGAGATAAGATTGTGTGATTTTTGCCCAGAGTTTCAAAGGCTATACAAATCTGTTAATTAATAGTGGTTTTATTAATTATGCCTATTCTAAAGAAATAGAAACCCAAGAAAATTTAAATCAATGTTAATTTAGTGAAGAATCTGAAGATATGACTAAATTAAATATGAATTTTTAATTTTTTGAGCAATTAAATAAAAACATGATGCGTTTACTTTATTTTTAATTAAGGAAATTCAACATCAAAATTCAATTCTGATTTTAACCAGAAATATTTTCATTGAATGCACTTAATAAATTTTTAATTTTACGTCTCCAATTACACTTTTGGTAAAATTACAGATAAGTTGAAAAGATACTGTCATTCTCAAGAAGCTCAAAATGAACTAATAGCAATGAAACGTAATCATTCTGACTTGTGAGTGAAACTATATCTGACTGTCTCTTCTAACAAACCTTCAAGTAGTGTTTTATGTTTTGGCTCCAAGATGTCAATATTCTCCAGAGATTTGTTCCTCGCGTGAGACACGAAATGATCGATTCAATGTCTGCCATTAGCCACACCGTATCAATCTCCCAGTCGACTTGTCTGGGTCTGGAGTAAAAAGTTAGAAAGCTCTAAACAACTTTTTATACGTATAAAACAATTTTTTATATGTATAAAAAAAATGTCTGAAAATTTAACAAATTGAAAAAAAGATTGGATTTTATTAAATATTTAGAAGTTGTCACTAAAATATACCAAAAAGATTTGTACTCGGAGTATCCCTAGTGCAAGGTTCAACGTTTCAACACTGAGTCATCATCAGGAACTAAAACTATTTTTCTGACTCTATAAATGGATTTATTAGTACTTGTTTGTGAGTGATGAATGATGAGAAGCGGAAATGTTTGATGCTTCTGACATGAAAAAAGTACTACATCTATTTCTGATGGAAAAATTGTTTCTCTTGAAGCTATTTGTCTGACTTCTGGGTTGACCCATCTTACAATAACTTGTAAGCGATGTGAACCTTTCACACTCTCTTACATTTTTGCGGAGAAGCTTTACATCACATAACTTGCTATTAACTTTGCATATTCCCATTAGAACTAAACTATAATGTATTGCACAAAAATTTCAAATTATATTTAAATGAAACAACCCATAAACAAATTTTAATTTTGAGTTTTTGAATGCGGATTATTGCTAAACATCAGTTCAATTTGTTTAAAATGCAAAACTAAATAAATATTAAGTAACTAAATATGGCATTTAGCTTATTAATTAAAACTTTAGTTACAAATAAATTATTTATTAATTACACTTAAAATTATTTAGCGAATATAGAACGAGAAATTTGTTGAATTAACTTTGTCATGAAAATATCAATGTACCGTAGTGTATTTATGAATATCCTCAAATTTCAACTAAACATTCCATGTGTTCGCACAAGGAAGAAAAAAAAGTATTTTATTATCAAAATTTTTTATCAACAAATGAAATTAAATACCTGGTAACAATAGTTGATTACATATAAAAATGTGCGGCTAAACGGACAAAATAAACTTTAATCATAGATATTAAAAATTCGACACGTGTAAATGGAATCATTTCATCTGGCAAAGTCAGTAAAAAAATATTTCTGAAAAAATGCACGCCAATTTATTAATAGCAACAATCAATGAACCAGAATAAGGAATTTGCCATGTAATATTTTTTATGCAGTGAATAATTTATGAGAACAAAAAGTGGGCTGCATGGCATGCTAGAGATCGATAACGTGAATGAATAATTGGCATTTTAGTTCAATCGGAAATTGGTTTAAATGATTAAGCTGCAGCCAATTTAATGTTGTGGTTTTTTTGTGTTGTTTAAAATGTAGACAGCCCAATTTATCGATAGGTTCAATTTTCTTTCGCATTTCGTTTCGCATTCCATCTGTGAAATGGACAAGGAAAAATAGATGGGATTTGATTGATCATTTGCGCGAGTGAAATTGAGTTTAATGGTGTGATGTCAACCTGATTTGGAATCAACACACATGATGAATAGCTGGCTGTAAATCATGCTTTGTTTTAGAGTGAATTCCAGTACACTGGAAATAAAAGTATGTAAAGGTATAGAGGACATGGAGTTACTGCTTAAAGTAGAGATGAGCTATACTAATGCTCTATGGATACAGATACATACACTAACTTTAATAAAACAAAACTATAAAAGTAGTAGAAACATGTGAATGCCAATTGGTTTAAAAAAAATAAAATCGACGTAAGTGAGGATAGGGAGAAAGAATACTTCGAAGTTTAACACTGTGCCACAGCTTTATGAATTCATTTTTTCCTATTTGAACTAAACATCAGCTTGAATTTAAATTTAAACAAAAAAGTTCGTGATTAAATTCAATCTGAAAAGGAGTAAAAGAAACAAAGTGCCGTTCAACCGCAACAGCAATGATAGGAGCAGCAGCTTTTCCCAAGAAGGAAAGAAATGATGGTGGGAAAAAATACAGATGTTTATAATCCAATTCAATTACATGGTATGCAGGAAATTGTATGCTGTGATGTGATGTGTTAGAAATAAGAATTACACTGTCATGCAACAAAGAGATGTCAATCTAATGCAAGTAGATGTGCTTCAAGATATACGCTCTGAAATAAAATATCTACAACATTGAACGACAATGATGGCCTTAAATGGACTCGTCAAATAAGACTGTAATGTCATTTGACTTTTATTGAATTTTTTAAATGAGATTTAATGAATTGCCTTTTAGGCCAAGTTGATAACTTTTTCTCATTCTCTTTAAGTCTTATGCTATGACTTCACTAGGGCACTAGGCAAAAGTTCTATGTCATACTACTATGTCATAGTTCTATGTCTACTGTTTTACATGAAAACAGTAGCTAGTATGACGTAATCTTCTAGAAATTTTGCCTAGTGGAGTCATAGCATGAGAATATGTTGTAAATGAAAAACTTGTCATTACTTACTTGGTGACTTTGTTTAAAATGCCATGAAATATGACCATGAAACCATGACTTTGAGTCAAGAGCAGCTCCATAAGTAAAGCAGCTTTAATAAATGTAATGCAATTATTTACATCTTATATACCGGTACGTGTAAAATTCAGGTTTAAAACAATTCTTTCAAATTTAAATTGCTACAATTTGTGAGTTTAAGCCCAAAAATATAAAATTTTAATAGAATCAAATTTTAGTTTTTGAGTCTGAAGTAAACACACTTTGAAGCAAAAGCAAAACTTTTAATTGGGGTAGTAAAAGCTTCAAAAATTTAAGCAAATGCTTAAAAAGTAAAAGCATTCTTTTATTCAACTGAATGAAGCATTTACTTTGGAGTAAATGCTTCTTTTTATTCATACCACTCAATATTATCTGATTAGATTTAAAACGAATTTCACTTTATCACGTCAGGTACCGGTACCTAATGGTCAAAATGACATTTTTTTAAATGAAAACTGTAACTGCATACATTTATGACACGATTTTAGCTATATAGATATTTATTTTAACTTGTTCCACTTCTAACCCAGCATGTAATAAAAATCATTCATTGACTTTAAAAAATGATGACGAGAGTGCCATTTTAAAGTGATAGTGTCAAGAAAATATATTTTTTTAAATTTTGATGAAAATTGAATCGTCACAACAATTTAAAAGACCCATAAAAAATTATTTTTTTGAAAAATATTGTTTTTATGTCATAATTTTATGCTTTAAAATTGTGGCAGGAAAAACGAAATTTGAACAGACCTGAGAAGACATGATGAAAAAAAAAAAGGGGTGAGATACGACGTTTGTGTTCTGGAAAGAACTGATGACGAGAGTGGTAATGGGATCACATTAATATCTAACCTTCGTTACATATCCCCAAACATTTCTGCCTTTTCTTAAGAAAAGCGTGTAATCAGATCCCATTACCACTCTTCGTCATCAGTTCTTTCCAGAACACAAACGTCGTGTGCAGAGGTTCTAATTTCGTAGAATTTAGAATTTTGTTGTAGTTTTGCTTCTCTGTTCACATAACAATCAGCAAATTGTACAATAATCTACTACTAGAAAACGACTACAATGTAGTCTAGATGACTACAAGCAAGCTTCTCGCCACCTAGTAACTATCTGGTTATTTCTGTAAGGGAACACTTATCCTGAAGGTCCAACTTTGGAATTTGGAACCACCTAAGCCTAATTAAATCGGTGCAGGTGTAGTTGGGGAGTGAGAGGTTGGTGGTCTTTTAAGATAATTGCCTTTACCGGCAACCTGGGATTCAATAAGACGTGCTGGGAGAAAGAGAAAGAGAAAGAGATTGAGAAGCGGTAGGATCGAGAGGAAAACTTTGACTGGAATTGTTCAAGCTGGAATGAGTCCAACAATAACAGACTGCTTTAATCTCAATTACTTGGAAGAAGTCTATAGACCAGGGTCAGTCTGCACTGCGAACAACATCAGTAACTAACAATAAGATGGCACAATGATAAAGTTTAATCACACAATTTAATGCTGCAGGACTTTTGTTAAAAAAGTTTCTGTTGCAAGAACAAGTGACTCTGTACATTGGTTTCATAAAAATGGCTAAATATATTCAAGTATATCAAAGACAAAAAATACAAAAAAAAAACCAGTAAATGAGTGAATGTAGATAAAGTAATAGTTGTAATTAAGTTGTGTATTTTTGTAATGTAGCTGATTGTTAAAAGATAGATGGGTTAGCTAAAATAATAATATAAATTACTACACAAGTTTAACAACACGTAAAATAAATTGCTGATGTTAGAAGCAGCTTATATTTAAGTTAATGGGATTCAGGAGTCACCAATCAAACAAAAATTCAAGAAGAGAAAGCACAAATATAAGTGCTCTCAATCTCAGAAAAGTCACTTTAACTTTCTCTTATTGAAAAGTCACTTTTTTAATATAATTTAATTTTTGATTGAATGCCCTTTTAAGACCTCCCCTTATCTTATTTTGCGCATGCACCTTTCACTTGTGAAATACGTACTGTAGGGATGCATGTAAACAACAAAATGGCTGAAGCTATCCTTATAAGTAAAATGTCATAAAATGGGTATTTAGCTAAAAATGCATAAATTGTGGTTTTCACCAAATTGTGTGCTGCTGGGTATCAAAGGGTTGACGTGTTCCTGGCCTGTTTACTTAACAAGCAAGTAAATTAATTCAATTAAGAAGTAGATAAATAAAAATATAAT
>JAQFZP010002911.1:0-11876 GCA_034695745.1 Geophilus truncorum | reverse complement strand
TATCTATTGGTAGATTCAGTTACTAAAGTTGATGGCAGATGCTGCAAGACCTTCGAAGAGTGATAAAATCCACATAAGACGGTAAAAACAGTAATAAACTTTAAAAAGTAAATTGAAATTATTAAATAGAACTTGAAAATTCTAAATTCCAAATTGAAATTTAATAAAATTTGAACTTCCAAATCTATATAAGTAAAATTCCAACTTCCAACATTTTTATGGCTGCATCTTGTTTGTGCAGTCGGCAGTTCGATACAACAAAGTGCAATTATTTTGTCAAAACGGTTTAACGGTGTTTCGTTGTAAACAAAACATGGCTAAAATGAAAAACTCCGTAGGAAATCAACATTCCAAATCGACTGTTCTCAAGAATCTGCCTCTGTCAGCACTCAGCAGTAGTAACTTTTATCTTGGACTAATAATAATGTATTATTAGTCCAAGCTTTTATGTACTTCGAGTACTTCTGTCATTGGGCGGCAAAGTTATTAGCATTGTCAGAAGTAAATAAACCCTTCTGGTATTGTGGTGATCTGTTGTAAAATAAAAAATAAAAGAGGGAACTCAAAACAATTGTTTAAAAACACTTTTAAAATAAAAAACCCAAATACAATACGCGTGTTATTTGATTTTAATTTGGTTTCTTGCTTGCGGTTACCTTGTGGGTTGTGGCAGCTCTGTTGAGCGTTATTGGGTTTTTTTGCGTTGTGCGGTTGTTTGGTTGGCGCTGTTTTGACCTGGAAAGAGTTGTAAGTTGTACGTTTGGTTTGGGGTGTGGAATTGTGCGTTTACCGTTTATATCGATGGCTGGGCGGTTTTAGGGTTGTCGTTCTCGGTGGTTGTTATGTGTCCTGCTGCCTGTGTTTGTTGTTGGTTGGTGCATTGTTGTTTTTGTTGTTGACTTCTGTTTTGTTTTTTGGATGGCGGGAGTTTGAATGTGCGTAATGTTAGTGTTAGTGTTCTGTGGTTAGTAATGTGGAATTTTAGTTTTAATTTTTTTACGTTTGGTTGTGATTAAGGAATATATATATATATATATATATATATATAAGATTTGTTGCATACACCTACACATCCAATGCAAAATTACCTGCGTTTAACAATAAATCCAAAATATATAAATCATTATAATAATTTAGTAATACTGTATTAAATAAAATGTACAGTATCCATGTTTAAATTTAAATTTAAAATAAAACACAAAAAAAAAAACTAGGCGAGTTTATTAATTGCACTTATGTAAAGGGGCGCATAAATTACCTCTATGTAAGTCATGTTTAAACTGATTTAACACTATATGTAACATTTAACATTGGAAAATGTATTGGAAAGTTGATGGAAAATATACATTTCACACTCTGAAAAACAACTTTCATGTAAGTTGTCTTTACTACAACTAACTTTTCAGAAAAAAGCCTGCCTTTTTCAGAATCTAAATAGAAAATTGTTATAAAAATCAAGACAAAGTTGACTTTTTATTACAATTTTCCATCAACTTTCAGGTTTAGTTAAAATTCAACTTTCTACAACAGTTTTCCAATACATTTTCCATTGAAAAAATTTAAAATTCACGCTGCACGTTTTTGACATCACATTTTTTCGTAGATCGAGAAAAATGACAAATTTACCCAAGACAACATTTTTGCACAAGACGTTACACAAGTTTAAATAATAAACGAACCCGCCTACTATGTTCATCAATGAAAATATAGTGGAACTTGAAGTTGACAATAATGAGAAATAGGTCACGACTGAATATTAGTTTGGTAATTCACGAAGCACGCGCAGTGTTATAACCCAAGAAACTTTACTTTAATCGATTTTTAGTCACGGAAAAGTCACAGCAAAATGAAGCCAATCATTTTTTCCATTAAGAAAACAAAAATAGAACTGCACTAAGATAAATTAAACGAAATCTTAAAAAAATTGTGTACAAAATCTGTGTGTTTATTAGCAAAATGTTGATGAAACGTACCACGTTTTCAATAGCGTTGAATTAATCATCAATTCTGATTACTTATTCTTTTATAAATAATACAAAAAGTTGCAAAACTCAGTTCCCGTCACAATCTCGTGCTAAACGAGATACCAAGTGATTTATTTCAAGTCACCACTGAGAATTGAACGAGGCTTCGCTGCTCGGCATTCGCGTTTAATACTGCAGCATCAAACTTGAAAATCTTCTACTTAAAAAAAAAAAAAAAATTCCAAGGTAAGAAAAGCAACAATTTACACTTTTACTGCCTTAAACTGCAACATTTGATAATTTTAACAACAATAATAATTTTTTTTAAATAAATGTTGTGCAAAATGTATATTTAAAAAAAATATATTTTAAAGCATTTATTTTATATTTTAAAGATGACCGCATCACCAGGCAAAGTAAAACGTGGAGCTTTTAAAAGTCAACGGTTTTATAGCACACCAACGATGCCGTCTAAGTCGTTGGAAATTTCGGAACAATATTTGAGAGATTTGCAGGTAAATACAGTAATTATTTTGCAAGTGTACAATAAGTGTATGCAGAAACTTATAAAAATTATTGATAAAAAAAATCAATTAATTTCAAAAAATTAATTTTTACTAATGAAACCAAAATTAAAACGTTAATTAAATTTATGGGTAATTTAGAATTAATAGTTATCGGGAAAAAACAGCACTTTATCTCGACACTATATAACTGTCACATTCTGCTCGAGATGTGTATTCATAGTCTCGATTCATCTCCAGTTTTCTTAGGTCAAGTCCTCTGGCATTTCCATCTAACACTGCATTGCACTTTATTGATGAAATGTTTGTGGCGAATCACAATATTAACAAGGGCAAGGCAGGTCTGTGATTGAGTCACAAGACATAAATGAAATGACCAAGGGAAAGGCTATCTGAGAAATTGAAAGGTGTCACAAACAGAAACCCATATAAAGCGGAAATCAAACAAACCCCCCCCCCCTACCAAATTGCGAAGTGCTACAAAGTTATTTACTTATTAAAAAAAAAAAAAAAGTATGCTAGAGGTTGAAAATAAAAATAATTGTATTTCTCTCGGTAACAACATTTTGCAGTTTTTTGTCAATAGCGAAAATAGTGACGTAATGCAGCGCATGCAGGCAAGAAAAACGCTATTATTTTATCAGCAACTTGTTTTCTGATTGAGCAAACCTCACAAATAGGGGTATAAGGAGAGTGATGAGACGAAGTTGATGTGAGTGATGGTTGCAGTGCGAGGGAATGACACAGCGTTCATGCGGAAAAGACGAAAGATTTAAGAAACAATGAAAGAGCGCCATTTACGCCTCAATCACTTTGAAAACAACAAGAATTTATTCGCGATGAGCATAAAATGCGAGTAGTTTGATTTACACGTCTCGAAAGATTAAAAAAAAAATAAAGTTAAGTTGAACTATTGGCGTATTTCACTTCAATTAGAGCTTGAATTTATTGATGAAGTTCCATGCGCTTCCCAAGATTGATGCTTTCGGTTATCAGGCGAAGTGTCGCAAATGTGAGTGATAAGAGAAGCGCGTGACGTCGCTCTCCGGATGCGGTTTCCATGGCTACGCATGTGATACACTGAACTCCATATCTATCACGACTGACATGTGCATTGTTTCAGTTGAAAGTTGATTTGTGTCGGCGTTAAGAAGTTAATAATTCATCGCCATCAGTTTTTCTCTTTTATTGCGTCTGCGCTCTGGAACGTGTCAATAATTAATTCAAAGCTGGTTAAAGGTTGTAATAATTCTAACTAATGGTCTTTCAATAATGCGTTTCGGACGTCTTGGACCAAACCGTTGAGTTTGACTCATAAAAGTGGTTCAACTTCGACTTCGTGACGATCCAAAGTCAGATAACAATGCTAAATATTTCACAAAACGTGAAGCCACAGCATTTACGTCATTGAGCGAAATTCAGAACTGCGCATGCGCTTCCTTTTTCCCTCAATTCTTATCAAAACTCCAGTGCTACCGTTCAGGGGGGATAAAAGGCATAAAAGTCGGTTATATGAAACAATGAGTGGTTCGGGCAAAGGATTATTAGGGTTGTGGTTGTATAGAAGAGGCGAGGGAGAATGGGCTTTAAAAGAGGATATTGAAAAAAAGGTATGTCTATAGAAAATAATGCAAAAATTTAATTTTTTTACCATTTCAAAAACATTGTGTAGTGAAAGTATTGTTGAAAGTGTAAAAGTTGCTTTTGTTTAATTAACAAGGCTAAAATACGCCGCTGCGAGGATGATTCGGCGTTACCAGAAGTGGTTCACGGTCCTGATCAGTCGCACAGTGTGGTTTTTCCATTGAAAGATCAAGTTGGTGGGTTGCAAAAAGCACTCAAGATATTTCAGGTAGGTTTTTAAGATTTTCTAAATTTCGGTCTGTGGGTGAAGAGTAATTCCAGTCTAAAGTAGCATTTTTTCGCGCATCTTCTTCCACGAAAAGATTTCCCAATAAAATGTTACAGCGCACAATAACTTTTATTGTACCGTAATCTCATTTCGAAATTTGTCAGATGATTCATAAAAATTCCCAATTTTTTTTTTTTTTTAAATAATCGCATTGCGGCACAAGCAGTGCTCCTAACTGGTCGGGTCGGGTCGGGTTGGGTTTTCGTCCAACTCGACCCGACCCGACCCGAAACTGGACCCGAAACCCGACCCGAAACCCGCGGGTCAACCCGAAATTTTTTTAATACTTTAAATATATTTTTGGGTTATTTTTTGCGCATTTGCTGTCTCAGCCAAGTTTCCATTAGCTCTGTACTGTAATTGTCGAGAAAACTGCCTGAAAGCCCCGCTCAAAATATTTATTACGCGTTTTAAAATAGAATTCGAATTTAAAACGTGTAAACAATTTAGTTAAAGAGGTTTTACCGGCAATTTTCTCGATACAATGCTACAGGAAACTTGTCAGAGACAGCAGTTGCTTAGAAAATTACCCAGAAAATGTATTTATTATATTTTAAAAAAAAATGTCGGGTTGACCCGCGGGTTTCGGGTCGAGTCAACCCGACCCGATTCTGACCCGGCCAGACTCGAAACCCGACCCACACACAAGCGTAGCTTAAAAACACATTTTCAGGAAAAAAATATCAATGTATTGCACATTGAATCGCGAAAATCTCGACGCAGAGATTCCGAGTACGAGATTTATGTTGATGTCGAATGTGACAATTCTCGAATGGAGACATTGGTTGGAGCGCTTAAGAACCAACTAGCCGGAATTCATCTTAATGATTTCGATGCAGGAAAGTCATTTCCTCTGCAACAGACTCTATCAATTGACGAAAGTTTCGGTAAAGACCACAGTTTTTAATGTTAAAGCCAATTAAATTCAATAGAGGATCGTTAATTTCCTGTAGAAGATGCCGGTATGCCGTGGTTTCCCAAAAAGTTACAAGATTTTGACATTTGTGCTAATCGTGTTCTGATGTACGGTGCCGAGCTGGATGCCGATCATCCGGTAAATGAATAATTCTACTGCTAAATAGCAATATCGGCATTGAAAAGCACGCAATTCTGTTTTCAGGGTTTTAAAGATACAGTCTACAGACAGCGAAGGAAATATTATGTGGATATTGCTACTAATTATAAACAGTTAAGTCGTTATGCTGTATGATTAAGAAAATGATTTGTAAGTGAAAATTGTATTGGTTTTTCAGAGGGCAAACTATTCCTAGGGCTGAGTACACCGAAGAAGAAATCAATACTTGGAGAACAGTTTTTCGCGAATTGACCAAATTATACCCGACGCATGCTTGCAAAGAATATTTATCCAATCTGCAACTTCTGATAAAGCATTGTGGATATCGGTTTGTTAGTTATTGCATTTACTTTCACTAAACTTAATTACATTGTACAAAAATAACAAATATTTAGATGATATTAATTTCAAATTATATCAATGTAAAAAAAATTCAATTAATTGCCGTACGTCTGGCAGCAAAGTTCAAAGTTTAAACTGCATGAGGCAAACGCTTCAATAGAATGTTAGGGCTATTTGATAGTATAGCACAATCAATCGCAATTCATAATGATGATACATCAAGTCCCTCGGTTGATTGCTATTCATTAAAATGGTAAAACAAATTGCCTTGCAGTGAAGACAACATCCCTCAACTAGAAGACATCAGCAATTTTTTAAAACGTAAAACAAACATCACAGAATTAAAATTCCGCTTAAATCCCCTACGTTCTCACTAACCTGATAGAAAGAAGCGGCTTTCTGCTGCGACCTGTTGCTGGCTATTTATCGTCGAGAGACTTCCTAGCGGGACTTGCTTTTCGTCTCTTCCATTGCACCCAGTACATTCGCCACAGCTCTGATCCGTTCTACACGCCCGAACCGTAATAGTTTTGGTTCAAGTAATTTACAAATTACAGTACTGTATCTTCCAATCACTAGGGACTGTTGTCACGAACTGCTTGGCCACATGCCGATGTTAGCGGACCCCAGTTTTGCACAATTCTCGCAGGAAATTGGTCTTGCTTCTCTCGGTGCATCGGACGAAGAAGTCTCGAAAATGGCTACGGTTTGATCATTTTACTAACTATGTTAAGCCTAAGTTCCACTTACGCCTTTTTGACGTTCTATCTTAGGTTTATTTTTTTACCATCGAATTTGGTTTATGCAAACAAAACGGTGAACTCCGCGTATTCGGTGCTGGTTTACTTTCATCCGTTGCAGAACTAAAGGTAATCAAAACCGATAGAAATACATTTGTTACCCAAAAAACTATCGTCTTTGACTTTAGACTCCATAATACATCCGATGGGTTCTTGCCAAAAAAATTTCTAAGTCCTTGTTGTAAAAGCAGTGTGTTTCATCACAAAATTATCCAATGAACCCAACACTTTATCTTTACGGTATGATATTCACATGAACATCAAAGTTCCCAAAAAATATTGGATACATTGGATTAATTTTGAGTCGAATGGAATGAAAATACTGTTGCGAAACCTAAGTCATCATCAACTTTTTTTCCCAGCACGCGCTGTCCAACAAAGCAGTGATACTTCCGTTCGAGCCTGAAAAAACATGCCAGCAAGAATGCTTGATTACCACGTTCCAAGATGTCTACTTCCATTCCGATTCTTTTGAAACTGCAAAAGATAAAATGAGGTTTGTTTGGTTTCTTACCTTCGAAATTTTCAGCTATCTTCAATAAGAATATCGATCAGAACCGTTTTTCTTTTTTTGTTTTATTTTTAAAGAGAATTTGCGGACACAATTACGAGACCTTTCGGAGTCCGTTACAACCCGTACACGCAGACAGTCGAAGTGTTGAGCTCGACTCAAAAGATAGCATGTATTGTGAGCGAGCTTAAAGGCGATTTGTGCATTGTAACAAATGCGTTACGCAAGATACAAGAGCATGACAATGAGCGCGAGTAAACGTGAATAATAATCAATGACGGGACCAATATTAAAAATATATAAAAATTCTGTATTTTACTAATATTTATGTTAATCATCATTAGATTTTAGTCAATGTTAAATTAATACATAAAACTTCGCTGTTGTATTTTATTCGCATGCACTGCTAAATGTAACTGCATTACAACAAATTCAAAACTTAAAAAATAGTGAATTTGTTTCATGTAAAATTAAATCTAATCTAATGTAAACAATATTATTGTTGTCATTTGAAAATGTGTGTATCTATATTTGCAAATAAATAATTTGTGGAATGGCTTCTCTGATGAGTATTTTTTTCTTAAATTAAGTTTTTTTTAACTCCAGAATTAACTTCAGGCGTGAAAGTGTTGAAATTAATTGCGGTTTAATTGGTGCTTACTCAGTTTGAGCTGTAATAAATTGCTGAGAAGACAATTTTATTATATTAAATTGAAAGCACGTTGATATAATATATTAGATGCATTGGAGCAATTTACATGTAAGGCTTTGTCATAAATATTTTTAAACATTTCGAAAAATTGGTTTAAAATATACTGCTGCAATGCTGGAAGCAGTATCAAATAGAATATAATAAAAAAAATCTTATTTACCACATGCCCAAATATAATTACAGTATAAACTAAATTGAGCAAGTTTTATGCAATAAAATTATCGTTCTTTATCAATTTTTTCAACGTTCGTGGTAATGCAAAAATTGTTAACTTCGTCTAGATAAGACTTCGTTAAACGTCTACAGGAGCAACAACACGTACCCAGAAAGGTCAGTCACATCACCGACCCAAATGTGAAGTCACTGTAGGTGCATTCAATTATGCAATGATGAAATGGAAACACGAATAATTGAATGCATCTGACATTAAAATTTAAAATAAACTTAAAAAGTTAAAATATAAAACTAAAGGGCTGACATTAGTTTAGGTTTGGAATTAATTTTTTTTTTTTTTTTTTTTTTTTTTGTTTTTTTTTGTTTTGTTTTGTTTGTTTTGTCGTTCAGGATGTTGCCAAAGTTTGACATGACTGGATGAACAGTAATTGTCCTTATATAAAAAGCCCTTATATATTTAAAAAAAATGTGAAAAATTGATATTTCTCTACCATTCAAAATTTCTCTCTGCTTTCCGTAGTAAGTTTTTATCACACAAAATAATAAACTTAGCAAAAAGCTAACAAAAGTTTTAAAAAACTCGATTTTAGATAATTTCATAAGAAATTTCTTGGTTAATTGTTACTTCATTAATTTCAATTAGTACAATAACTTGTTTACGAAAGCATGAAGAGAAAATGGAGAATAAAACCTTTTACAAATCAGTTTTTCACCTATCCAACCTTTTTCTAGACTCTTTCAGATGCAACACGTGTAGCATCACCAGCGGAGTGCAAAATATCATTTTCGTCGTGCAGAAAACTCAGCAAGATCTTCATACTGTTGTTAGTAGCTTCAAGTGTGTTTATTTCAGTTCGATTCCAGACCGTCGCCATAATTAAGCAAAATATCATCGCCAATGACAGAATCACCCGGGATATTCCGAGTACAGCCTGAAATAAAATCCCAACATTAATTAATAAATTAATAACAATCATTGTAAGTAAAATCGAATACTTGTAATCCGTATGGAATTTGTAAGTGTACAGTTCCGAAAACAAAGCAAAACAATAGCGCGAAAACGAGGTAATATATGATCCGGTCCGTATGCAATCGAAGAAAATCCGCTTGTATGATTTTACTAGCGGTTTCCAAAGCTTTTATGCGTTCGATTTTATTCATTTCCGTTTTTTTGGCTGTTAAAAAATGATACATAAATAAAATTTATTTTAAAAATTATTTCAAATAATTCACCAGACGTAGATTTTATAATATTTAACGTAGTAGATACGGCTTCGTGATCCGAATACGAAAAATCACGACCTGGAACTTTGTGTAATGGAAAGCTGAATGATAACGCTTTAACTTCAGAACCTTGAAAGAAAAATAAAATCAGTGATCATTGCATTAACGACAAGTGATGAATTTTAAAGAGCAGATACCGTTATGGTAACTATATAAAATATAATCTATTCGTCGTCCTAGTGGGTTTTCTCTAATAGCTAACTTATTAGTGTACGTGTTTCGTTCCGTTTCGTTCGTAGATCCGACTACGTCGTCCTTCTTTTCACATTGGTTGAAAGCGTCGAACAAACTGGCATTGTAGCAAATTAAGTGGTAAGGAACATCAAATGTTTCGGCGTTGAAGTCACCCGCTACGATAACTACATCACAGTTAGATGAAGTGGCTGACACGAATTGGCTTAGCTCAAACGCCTGACACACTCTGTGAGAAAGATATTGGTCGTTTTTGTGGTTGTAGACAGCGTGGAGCTGAAAAGTCAAGATATTTTATTAGAAAATGTGTAAAATTATTTTATACCGGTAAATAATATTTTTATGTTTACATGAGCAGTGTAAAAGTTAATTTTCAGTCCTTGGTAGCAAATCCTAACAAGTCCAACTCCTTTTCCGCCAAACCAATCAGCATGTTGTATTTTATGTGCATAACCGTTCAAGGGCCATGTTTGGAACAATGCATCTATAATTTGTCCTTTCGAAAATATGCACAATCCTGAACCTAAAAATCCACTGTAAAAATAAAAAAAAATAAAAATAACAATAAATGAATAAATCATGAAATTCTAAACGTTATTGCAAATTACCTCCTGAAATAATAGGAATAACGCATCGATGGTAATACTTTTCGGGCTATCATTTCGTAATCGGAATAACTCCATACCTAATCAAAAACAAAATACTAATAAATACTATTGTACATTACCTTTTGAAAGGAAATGAACACAGTTTCAATCTGACACGCTTTTATCTCCATCGAAGCCTAAAAAGTGGAATTTCAAAATACCGTACGGTACTTACTTCTTGCAGTGCAACTAGGTCGTAACATCCCTTTGCTAATTCTGTTGCTATAGCAACCATGCGTTCTTTTCTATCTGCACTTATGCCTGGAATGCCCCTATGAACAAAATAAGTGACAATTGTTGTGTTTATTAATAAAATACCAATATAAATCTAAATTTAGATTTAATTCCTGTTCGACAGTATAAGCAATATAAATAAAATCGGAACTAATATCAAGAAGCCGGCCTGGAAAATTTGCCTACGGATTGCACAATATTTAAACTAAACCCAACCTTACGATTTTTATCCCAGTTAAAATTTTGCAAAATACATTATGTGGGTTACTCTGTACACTTGAGTTCCGCTTAACCTCAATATGACCCAGCAACATATGCACGAAATCAAATTACTCACCAACAATTTAAGGTGAATACGCGCAGCTGTACTTCCATTTTCATGGCACTCTTGTCACCGATAATATTTACTCACTGATAAGATAAAACCATACTAAATAGACAAAACAAAACAAAACAACCATCCTTCATAATTGAACACATCATTCTAGAATCAAAATCTGCAGTGGACTGACAGTGACATCTAGGGTGAAGACAGAGAAACGTAAACAAGTAACAAGAATTTAGGTCGTTCATAAAATACGTAATGTCATGTGGTAATGTAATGATATGAGTATGACCAACTGTAAAAATATAGAAATTTTATACTTACGATTTAGGGCATTAATAATTGGAAGGGGTTATGTTTGAAATCAAAATTTCCCATCCACATTGTTTTGATTTTTGCAATTTTATGGACGTTTTAAAAAGCAACGCATGCATTTGTTTAAAAAAAAAAAATTTATTTTTTCCACCGGCACAATGATTTAAAATATACAGCAGCAACACGAGCAATTGAAGTATATTTTATCTTCTATCTTTTTATTTAATTAATTTTTTGAACTGGGGAAACAAAATGTAGATATTTTGAGCAATGAGTTTCCATGATTCTTGTGTTATTGCACCATATGAAAAATATGTACAATTATTTCTTTTCAAAATTTCAGTAAATCGAAAAATTTTCGTTTAACAATATTTCATTATTTGTATACAATTGCTAACAGAGTAAAATGTCAAGGAATATTGTACAAAATAATTTCATTTAACTTGCTCTCGTTACAACTGCAAGTTGTTAAGTCTGCAAAATACAATTTATAACCGTGATAAATTCCCAAAAAAAATATGAAACCAATAAAAATAAAAACTTTGTAAATGAATATCATAATTTCATTCATTAAAATTATGAATGTTTTAGCATGATAAAAAAGGAAAGAAAAACCTCAGTGGAAGTAAATTTTGAACACTACATGCTGTTTCAAAATTATCAAGTGCAACATGTCATTGCTAACGTTTAAAACCAAACTCTTTCGCGTCATCGTCGGTAAAGTCGCCGTAACACCAAAGATTCAACTGCAAAAAAATAAAAATAAAAAAATAAATAAAGAAATAAATAAATATATAAATAAATAAATACATAAATAAATAAATAACACGAAATAAATCAAATTATTTTCATTTAGGAACTACGA
>JAQFZP010002910.1:0-11891 GCA_034695745.1 Geophilus truncorum | reverse complement strand
TTATCCGGTATAATTTAATATTCAAAAAGCTATCCAATAGAGAATTCTTAATGGAAAATTAAATTTGACCAAAAAATACTTTAGAGGTTACGATAAAAAAAATTTATTATTTAAAATAAACATAAATACATCATTTAAGAAAAATCTACCTCAATTTTGCCAATTTTTTAAATATTTGTTAGTGTAGTTGCTTGTTATGATTGTGTTGTTCTCTTTTATTTTTAGTGTTGTGTAGTTTCAGCCTCTTCAGTTCTTCGTTGATTGGTTGGGTGTTGGGAGGTGTCGGTTTGGGTGGTCCAGTGAATGGTGGTGTTTCGACTTTGGAGTCGTCTGAGATAAATGGCTGCGTGGTTGCTAGTGTTAAAAGCACCGCTCGTAGCAACAAACACACGTACATACTGCTGAAACAATTCCAACCGCTGCCGATTACAAATTCTGTGACAGAAACAGAACCCAACTTCCGTGACGGAAGCAGAACCCCTCGCGCCTCTCTCTTTTATTAGTAAGATTAGTAAGATGGTTATTAACAATGTGTACATTGATATTTGGCATGTGATTCACATGATTGGTGCAGATAGAAATGGTAATTTTTGAATTTTATGTTTGGCTCTATAAATCTTTAACGCCCAGTTGCACCAACAAAAATTAAAATTTAAGCTGAGTTTAACAATACTTTTAACATTGGTTAAACTCTAGTTAACTTTAACTTTCATTGGTGCAACTGGCCCTAAATGAATTAAAGAACGGTAAATTTGAAATTTTAAAAATGAAATTTTTTGATGATGCATTGTTACACAAACGAAAAATCGTACGTGATTCGATTACACTAACGCAGTACAATCGAATCACGTACGATTTTACAAGATCACAAAACATGGCTGCGCCAGCTTCACGGACGTCTTTTAGACAGTTCGCATTCTGACTGTCAGAGCCTTTTTACAGAAACAACATTCCAATGAACTCAGACATTGAATCCTTGTTCGCAATGTACTGACGATCGATTTAAAATGAAGAATAAAGTCTTTTATTTATTGTTGTATTTAATATTCTAATTTTAAATATTTAAAAAATAAATAATTAGTTGCAAGCGCCAATCGCCATCTACTGACGATAATTCAAAACAAATGCGCCACCTATTTACAAAATCTGAAATTTTCCGACCGCGTGCTTCTTAATCGAACGTTTACATCGTTCGATTAAAATGTTCGCTACCGGTACTTGTGACAGGTAAACAACTCAAATTTTCACTTTGTGACTTTAAAAATGTATTTTGTGTATAAAACTAGTTGCAGTGATAGACTGTACGAGGAATCTCGATTCACCTGTGGTCACGATATTTGCAAAAATTGCATTTTCGTCGGCAAAATGGACATCGCCTTCTGTCCATTGGATAAAAAACGAGTGACCAAAGAAAAGGTGAGCAAAATATAAAATAAAAATACAAAAAAATGTTATTAACTCTCGAAAATACTATTTTTAAGGTGTTGACTGCGGTTTCGGTGATCACTGAAACCGAAGACGTGGAAGTTAAAGATATCGAAAGGAAATTGGCGATGGAAACGTTGAAAAACGAAGAGGAAAAGATGAAAAATGAGATGGAAAAGATGAAAATCGAATCCGAACGACTGAAAGAAGAAGAAGAAGAGATAAAAATGGCGATGGAAATGGTGAAAAACGAAGCGGAAAAGATGAAAACTGAGGTCGAAGAGCTGAAAAAAGAATCTGCGCAAATGAAAGAAGTCACCGAAGTCAAAACACAACTGGAAGGAGGTTAATTTTTAATATTAATATTTTACAATTTCAAATTTATACAAAATAATTGTTTGTTTTTTTTTTTTAATGAATTTTTCGTGTTATTTTAACTATTTTATTTTACACTATCTGTCTGTCGCAGTCATCTGAAATGTACATACTTTTTTTTTTTTTTTTTTTTTAGCTCGTACAGAGCTTAAAAATGGTCCGATTTTCGTTATTCTTGCTTCAATTCTTGCATAAATTTGGTATTAAACAACTTCTCTTTTTTTTCACCAGATGACGTTAAACGCCAACTTGAAAATCCAACAGGAGAAATTGCAGTTTTTCAAAGGATGTACAACTTATCATGCCCGAGTACGTATTAAAAAAAAAATTAAAAAATCGTTTCATTTAAAAACATTTTTTTTATTTAAACAGACAAAATTGAGGAAAAACGTGAGGAAAAATTGAAAACCCCTATGCAAACATCAAATAGTATAATTTCCAATGCAAAAAAATTCAATTTTTAAAAATTTGATTTTACTTTTTAGTTTTACCCATTCCCAAGCTTAATCACACCAAACACGATTACACGGGAGTTTGGAACATTTTTAAGTTCAACGCACTCAAACGTAAAGCAATTTTTAGTATCGATGACGAAGTCGTCTACAGCCAGACTTACACTTCCGAAATCGGATACAACATGCGACTTTTGCTCTATCCGTACGGCATTGGTGCCATGAAAGGATGTTTTTTATCTCTGTATTTGCAAATCCTTAAAGGGCCAAACGATAATTTGCTTAAATGGCCAGCTAAGTTTGATATTGAGTTTACTCTTCTCAACCGCTTGGGGGACGGCGACAATTATTGTCGTAAGTTACCGAAAGGTGATGGAATTATGTTTAGGTCGTCGCAATCTAGAGATAGGCATTGTAGGGGTCTGCAGTTGTTTATCGCGCTTGATAAGTTGAAACCGAAGTATTTAGTTGATGATACTATTACTTTGCAATTTGATGTTTGTTTTTATTGATTTTGATTTTCTGTACGATAAGATTTTGGATGTATCGTAGAAATGTTTTGAAATGTTTTTTTTGTTTTTTTTTTATGGTAGCTTTCTATAGAAAGGTCATTTTATATCAGAGGGAAAAACTCACTCACAAGTCAGTCATTTTTAAAAGTCAAGATTTCTTTTTGATTTAAAACAAATACATAAAAACTAATACAAAAGTGTAACTCATTATGTCATTATCTTATTGCATCATGAAATATAACTTAACATTATTAAATAACATAAATAGGCCTCTATACTTATTCTACAAACTCTTATAAGGAACCGATCACTTCTGTTCCTCACTACATCAAAAACCATCATTCTATACACTTTTAAACTAAAGAACAAGAATATATTGAATTCGAGTTTAAAAAATGAAAGTGTTGTATTTATTACAGTTTAATAAATAAGTTTTGGTTTATTTAAGTTATAACCGTCTCATTGCTTAATGAAGCCCTTTCTAGTGAGAGTTAATTAAACCACTGCTCTTACAAAGAATGACGTAATAATTAACCGTTCCATTTCACTTTCAATGGCGGCAGATGGATTTTTTTGTAAAATGAAAAGTACAGCGTGCTAGGACAATTTTTTTGTTGATGGAGCCCTTGTTGAATGAAAGAACTCCATCAAGAAAGAAAGCGTCTTAACTTACGAATTCTACAACCTTTTCTACGATTACATTCGCCAAGGATGTACAAATGTCCCCGATTCGCGTTCACTCGAAGCTCGAAGTCATCATGGTGTCTGAATCGGTGAACAACGCGACTAGAAGAATGTTGATTCGTAGACAAGTCTTCCATTTTCCGGTCTGATATTAAGTCGGTTCAGTCAATTTTCCAGCAGTTGACTTGTTTACTTGTCTATAGTCAACTGATGGTAAACTGACTGTACCGAAAGAGTATTTTATTTCAACTATAGAGAGAAAACATGATTATAATAGACAGAAACATTTCACATTGACGCAAACCATCGACGCAGTAAAAAAGTTTTTAAATAATTTAAAAAATGAATATTTTTTTTAAGATTAAGATTTAATAAGCTGAACGACTTCGACTACTTCGAAACCGACTGGACGGCGAAGATAAAAAGCGGCTCTTGAGAGAACAATAAAAACGGCAAAAAGAAGAGGAGAAGAAGAAGCGACAACAAGATGAACTAAGAAGTTACTCATAACTTATCGCTTATGACCAGCGACAAAATGCGTTTAAATATTGAAAATGACGTTATTTTCAATATTCACATTCACTAACTGGGAAAATCAGCAACGGTGTCAAGAATGATAAAACTCCTCTCCCGCCATTGAATGAAATGAAAGTGACAGCTGTAATTGGTAATATTAAATGCTTTAAAACAAACAAAAATTACCGTTCATCATACTGAAAATGAAAAATTGCCTTTATATTTCCAGATTTTTGTATAAATAGGATCCCAGATGGAGAGAGGCGATTTGTGGAGAAAACAACAAGGCTAAAAATTAGAGCGAGTTGCAATCAATGCTTTTAAGTTTGCGTAAATGATTTTCGTTTATAAACTATTGTCAAGATTTATGTATTACTGTATTTCTATTGTTAAATTTTTTTTAAATACTCGTTTCTTGATTCAAGAAATAATTTGTAAAAATAAATTTGGTCACATCTTTTATTGAAATAAAGCTTTTGATAAATTTAATTAATGTGATTTCTAGAACTATATTGTGTGCAGAATAAAAATCAAATAATTTGCAGAATAATGTCTGCATAGCCCAGCTTGCAGAAATAAAAATTAATTTTTATGCAGTTCTTCTGCAGAATGTATGAAAACAAAAAACTGCAGAAAAAAGTGTGCATATGTAAGTTTGCAGAAGTATGCAGAAAAAGAGGTCAAATTTCTGCAGACAATTCTGCAGACTCTCTGCCGACAGAAGTCTGCATAGTCTGCAGAATTCTGCAGAACTTTTTTACCTGGGATGTGATTTATATAAAAAAAAAAAAAATTTATGTTGCAACTCAAGTTGCCCTGAATTCCTTTGTTTGGAGTGTGTTGAGTTTTATAAAAATGGATTAATTACCCGTTCAAAGGCTCTTTATTTTAACTAAAATTCAAGACATTTCCACTAGGAAAATATTTCTCGGTAGATTTAACATTACAAGTAATCGCGCCATCTAGCGGAATTTCCAAAAAATACAAAAAAGGCAAAAAAAAAAAAAAAAAAATACTATAATAATACCAATACAATATATCACGATATTTTTTCTAGTTATTAACTATTTAAAAACTATTTCAACTCAAAAGTTAATTTTTTTTAAAAGTTTTTTAAAAATTTATTTGCTTTTTGTATTCGACCAATCACAATCAGTGCTGCGTCTTCCGCATATTTCCACGCGGAGCCACGGAGCCGCACGTTGGCCGCACGGAGCCAACTCAGCAACTCGTAAAGAACTAAACTTTACGAGGCTACACGACCCTTAATGGCGATTATGGTGACACTGAACACTTACTGAAGGTAAGTAAATGATTTTTGTTAGCGAAAAAATATTTTTTTAACCTCAATTTAACACTCAGTTGATAGACAAAGACAGGGCGCGGTCACGGATCAACATGGCGTCTAGAAACAACAACTTTTAATTTATATCCGCCGAGAAACGCGTGAAGAAAAGATCTACCCTTCGCTTTTTACTATTTAAGGATTCAATATTTAATGTTAGACAAAATATAATTTATTTTGAGTGAAAATTATTGATTACAGGTCGAAACTCGTTATAACGAACTCGCTTATAACGAATTGCTCATTATAAAGAACTATTTTAAAGTGCCGTCTATGTCAATCGTGTACTAATTCGTCTCGATATAACGAATTTTCGTTATAACGAACTAATTTTACGGCTCTTGAAGTTCGTTATAACGAGGTTCGATCTGTAATTAAGCTCTCCTAAAGAGCGGAGAGTAAAAACTGGTCTAAAACTTGTGACAAACAAATTTAAAATGGTGTAAATTTAAAAACAATATTTTAAGTTTTGTCATATTTAATACATATTTTATTTACTTGGCCATGTAAGACCGCACCTTAATGCTAATAAGTGTGGCTTTTGTTTCAATTACATCTGTTTAATGCTATTTAACATTTATTTATTTATTTATGTCTTTTAACTGCAAATCAAGCAGTTTTATGTTGTATTTTGTAAATATATTGGCCATGTGAGACCACAATTATTCTATGAGTGTGGTTTCGGTTTCAATCATTTGCTACAAATTTAAAAAAAAAAATTACATGTTGTGTTTACATTTAAGATGTATTTACTTGACCATGTATGACCACACCTTAATGCTGATACGTGTGGCTTTTGTTTCAACACCTGTTTAATTCTATGTAATATTTATTTATATTTTTTAACTGTAAATCAAGCAGTTTTATGTTGTATTTTGTAATTATATTGGCCATGTAAGACCACAATTATTCTATGAGTGTGGCTTTGGTTTCAATCATTTGCCACAAATTTAAATAATTATTACAAGTTTTGTTTATATTTAATACTTATTTACTTGGCCATGTAAGACTACACTTTAATGCTGATAAGTGTGGCTTTTGTTTCAATTGCATCTGTTTAATTCTATTTAACATTTATTTATTTATATTTTATAACTGCAAATCATTCAGTTTTGTGTTGTATTTTGTAAATTGTAATTATATTGGCCATGTGAGACCACAATTATTCTATGAATGTGGCTTTGGTTTCAATTTAAACTGTTTAATTTGATTTAATATTTATTTAATAATTTATTTATTTATATCTTTTAACTGCAAATTAAGCATTTTTATGTTATGTTATGTATTGTAATTAAATTGGCCATATAAGACCACAATTATTCTATAAGTGTGGCTTTGGTTTCAATCATTTGCCACAAATTTAAAAAAATGTTGCAAGTTTTGTTTATATTTAATATGGTATTTATTTACTTGGCCATGTAAGACCACACATTAATGCTGATAAGTGTGGCATTGGTTTCAATTAAAACTTTAATTTTATTTAACATTTATTTATTTATATCTTTTAACTGCAAATCAAGCAGTTTTATTTTGTATTTTGTAATTATATTGGCCATGTGAGACCACAATTATCCTATGAGTGTGGCTTTGGTTTCAATCATTTGCCACAAATTTTAAAAATATTGCAAGTTGAGTAATATTGAGTAATTATTTACTTGGTCATGTAAGACTACACTTTAATGCTGATAAGTGGGGCTTGGGTTTCAATTACAACTGTTTAATTCTATTTAATATTTTATATCTTTTAACTGCAAATCAAGCAGTTTTATGCTACATTTTGTAATTTTGAATTATATTGGCCACGTGAGACCACAATTATCCTATGAGTGTGGCTTTGGTTTCAATCATTTGCCACAAATTTTAAAAAATAATGCAAGTTGTGTTTATAATTAATATATTTATTTACTTGGCCATGTAAGACCACAATTATTCTATGAATGAGTTATTTTTTCTTAATTTTAATTTAATTTGTTATATTTTATTTCATTTTATTATTTTTATCATATTATGTTGTATAGGAGACCCGAAATCAAGATTCTTGCAAACGCACTTTCAAGATTTAAGGTGTTGCTTAGCATTTGATGCTTCTTAATTCCATTTGTTAATAAATGGTATGAAGTCATTTTCTATCCATAACAACTGATCATTATTAATTTGAAAGTGTGGTGAATGTGCTGAGTGGTATTATGCCATATCTGTCTTCTTGGAAACGTCGAACATCTTGCGTTTTCTTCAATTAGTTTTCCATTCAACGTACTCTTAAACTAAAGTGCAGCGTGTTGGAAAACGAATACAAAGTGTTTTGGACACTAAAATCAAATACAATTACTTCACAAAGATAGTAACGAAATTTATTCATTTGTGATCGGAGTTTGCAAAGGCAATTTTTGGTGGCGCTTTACGTCCACTGAATGGCTACTACAAAACACTAAACACACTAAACAAAAATTTTTTTTCTAATTCTCACTATCTATCCTCCATAAACCTTAGATAGGAATAAGTTGGAATTTGCACCAATCTTATTCTAAAGTTCTGAAAAGTAAAAAACAAATTTCCATCGTAAACAATAAAAGTTGGTTCATTCCAGGCTGGGTAGTTTAAAATGCTTTCCATTTCGATGGACGTGTGTGAGGTCCTACTCTTGACTGTAATTAGGTGAGGGGCACGAGAATGGTTCCTCTCGTTCCCGAAGGTTTCGTGCTTCCCAAATGATAAAATTATAGGATCGAGCCTGCGTTGTTTGTTGGATGTGGAAAGTTTGTGGAAAACATCACAACGTACTTATCTCTTTGTAATAATGAGTGATGTTCCATAAAATTATCAATTATCAAGGTTTTTAGAAGTTAAATTGAAAACTTTAAGTTTTTTTGGCCATAGATTAAAGTTGGCTTTTCTGCTTGCTTAGGCGATTTTGACAATCGTTTTGGCTCGTGTAACTAATTTAAATATATATATATATATAATTAAAGGTCCTTAATGTTCGATATCACAAGTTTAGTAGTAGTGCCTAAAAGCAATTGTTAGATCGGTAATCTGCGAAAAAAATGTTTTCAAGTTTTCTTGTTTTATAACTGTCTTGTCTCACTTCTCTATTAACCATCCTCTGCTACCATTTGTTGGGTGAACTGAAGTGTCAACAATGAAATTAATTTTAATGCTTATGTGATGCGGTGCTCCAAAAGAAATAAACTAGCACCCTAACGCAATTTAAAATTAGATCTGACTTACTCCCCTTAAAGTTCATTAATATCTTTAACTTCAAAAACATTCTTTAAACTCTCAAATAAAAATGACAAACACTTCTATTAAAATAGCCATAAATTCATTTAAACTCAGTTAAATTAATCCGCATAACAATCCTCCAAAAATATGATAAATTAGTAGCATTATTAGCAACTAGATAAACATGCACTTTTAACACTCACTGTTCTCAAGTTCATTTGTAGTTTCTCAGAAGTAGAAATCCATTACTGGCACAAAACAATTCATCAGTTCACAACACAGCAGATAAAAGGGATTCCCTGGTACGTAACATTGAGTTCAGCTCTCTGAATTCACTGCGCCTGCAGCATTTCCCCATCTGCTGGACACATCTGGTCAACTTCATGAGATGAGTCAAAGGGGAAACTCCATTCTAACTTTTAAGAATGACTGCCAACCTGCCATGTCCCGGGTGGTTTCAACCAAGTGCAAAACTGTTTCAATGTCTATGTACTTCTCATCACCAGAAAATTTAGGAATATAAGATTCGTACTGGTACTATCTTTTCTCCAGGATATACACTATTACATTACAAAATCCTTTTATTTTTGAAGTATATTCAAAACGTTCCATTCAAAGAGGTTTTTGTGTTTATAATATTTATTCTTTATAAAGTACATTAAATTGTGTCATCAAGATGACGAAAGTTATAAGTACAATCGCAATTATCTCTTCTATTCCATGTAAAACACGTAAAGTTTTTGTAAATCAAAGACCCTTTTTTATTTTTTAATGATGAAACTAATTATAAAATAAAAAAATTCAACTCTATTGCGTCAAATAAAGGAAGAGAGAGGTTGGCATTTGAGAGCAAGGATATTTTGAGGCAATTATAAATTTTCGTTTTTATAAATCTATTTCAAATAATGAAAAAATTTAAAAAAACAAAAAAACAAAGCGTTGAGTTTGAGGTTTTTCACAGATTTTTAAAACTTGTAGAGATGTAAGTTAAAATTTAAGAATTTTAGCAGCCCTGCTTTGACTTGCTCTACAGATGAAATCGGTTCAATGCCAACTCCAAAGTGTGTCACGGAAGTAACAGTTCAGTCACACTGATCCAACCCAACGGCGCATGCATAATTTGATCAAACTTTTTATTTTCATTAAGTCTAGGTTCTAAAGAAAATCATACATCATTACAAGTCAGTAAAATTTGACGCGATCAGACTTTTATACTGATGATCATTCACTAAATATTTGTATTTAAGGGATCTCTTAATGTTAGTTGTAGTTTAGAGTTGGTTTTTTCCTTTTAAGTGTGTTTTTGAGTACAAATCAATAGGACTCCAAGTCAGGACTCAGTAATAAAAGCATAACTTTATTTCTGCTTTCTACAATGAATAAATCGCTGGCCAAGTTGTAGAAAGGAGTGTGGCTCCTTTGTCTAGAAGACTGAGTGTTCTTCACTGAACAATTAGTTCGGGTTCTTTGCTGATGCGCTGGGATGACAATGGGACTGTTTCCTTTTTGTAAGGAAAAAGTCTTGGAAGTCTTGGCGTCGACTTTTATTAGTCAAAACCAAGGGATGTTCTTACTCTCAGATTTTTAGGAATATCCAACTTTAAAGTTGGATAGTGATGTGGCACAAAACTCAAGACAGAACTATAAATGTGGTAGTCCTGTTGAGTCTGTGTGTGCCTTGTCTTGTGTGTTGTTTCCTGTTGCTGGGGCCTTTTTAAGATACAAAATAATATTTTATAGTGGAATTCTATTAATATTGTAGCCAAAATTGTAACCAGAACATTGAAAAGTGAACAGTTTTTATATTTAAGACATCTTTTATTTGGTCAGTAAAATCGGCTCTCGAGTGAACATCACGCAAAAAGAATTAATTATTAAAATTAATTCATATAATTGGACTTAAACCTGGAAGTTCCTTTTTACTAAAAACTTCATCTTAAACTGGAAACAGAATTAAATTAATTTAATTTAATTTAATTTAATTCTTCTTTATTAAACTTGAAACTTGGGACTTAGAAGTTCTTTTTTAATGAGAACTTCTTTAAAGGGAAACAGCAGGTGAAACTTATAAAAAATTTCACCACAAATTTGTAAAGACTTGAAAAACACACATTTTTATTTCTGGTTATATTTTTATTAAAAAAAATAATTAAAAATAACTCAATATTATTTTATTAAGGGTTTTTTTTACATCAACAAATCTTTGAACGAATTTTACTTAAACTTTTAATTACTAGATGAGTGAACTGGACTTTGTGGAAACTCTCCAGTTACTTCATCTACATGCTGAATCAAAAGAGTAACAATTGACATTCGTCGTCAAAATATCCTCTCGCGAACGCATTTTAAAAACCAGTTTATTCACAACCCCCTACTGCACAATCCTTTGCTTTTGACACTTGCTTGTGGTAAGCACTTCCTTAAAAAAAAACGAATTTGCCACTTTGACTGATCGTCAGTAATAAATAACGGGAACTTTCACCGTAACTTTAGTCTTATTATTAATACTGCGCAAAACTTCTTTTTCTTCGGGTGTCAAACACATTTCAGCTGCAATAGATGCTTCAGAATCGGAAGCTAAAATTCCTTCCGGTAGTACTCTTTTAGAAGTGTCAATTTTTATATTTAACAGCCGATAGAGGGCGCTGTAATCATGCAATAAATCGCCAGTTTCGTCGACTTCTTCTTTCTCTTCGCTCTCGTTATACTGTATTATAGAACTAAGAAAGCAATTATTAGAAGGAAAAAATTAATCTCACTTCGTTTAGTTGGAGTTAGAACAAATCGAGTTCGTTGTCGCAGCATTTGTTGCATTGTTTGTCTCTTCTTATGACGACACAAATATACTGTCTATGTTTTACAATGTTTGCATTGTTTATTGCCAACAAGCATATAATTTTTGTGGCATAATTATTAATTGTAAAATATTATGCCAAATTTATGTCTACTGCTCCCACTAAAATTCTGTATTATACCTATAATTGCTTTTCCCTCTCAGTTAGTAAGATGACATGGCTTGATCCACAAAAATCTTTTTTATTTTTATTTGCATGAATGGTCTTAAGCTTGCTCTTGCAAACATTATACAGACATATCTGATGTTTTTTCTCCTTGGTGAAAGAAAGGTGTTCTGGCCAGAGGAAGAAGTTAAAATATCTTGCAATGCATCTTTCTCACTTAAGCCATAACACTTGAGAAGTGCTGAGTGTATTTTTTCTTTTGTTCTTAATGGTGATATCACAAAGACATCAAGTATGTTTTTCTGAAAAAATAACAAAAAATAAAACCAGGGATGCTGCAGCATGTGGAAATATGCAAATTGGTGAAAAAAATGTGAAATTTTAAGAAAATTATGAAATT
>JAQFZP010002909.1:0-11896 GCA_034695745.1 Geophilus truncorum | reverse complement strand
TCATGAAAATCGCTCGCTCGTCGGTTTGATCCGATATCTGATCGGTGTAATCCTTCATAATCATACTTTATGAGATTAAGTCCTGTGACCTCGCATTGATAGATTATTCACGTTTGGTTTTCATCGATCGCCAGTCGCGAGAATGGCGCTTGCTTCAGTTGGTCGCTTTTAATCGGGAGTTACATCGTGAGCTTTACACCATGAAATTGAGATTAGAAAAATTATTCGCCGCATTCTTCGCACATTAAACGCGTTCTCCGAACGATCCACGCCAAACGAGCGCCGGACGAAACCGAAAATGCAATTTGATGTTGTTCGCTCTGTTAGTGCTGGTGGCCGTATCGCCATCTCTGACAAATAATAGAATGCATTTATTATGCTTCGCTGAAAAGCCTTCATATTCCATTCCGTATATTGCATATGCAGATGGGGGAATTCATAACTTGATATTTGCCTAAATGGAACTCCATTGTGCGATGGCTAGTTCAGCACTGGGGGAGGGAAAACAGCTATTTTCATCACGTTTTCACACTTTTTCTTCCGTTTTAGCCACTTTTTTTATTTATTTAAGCCACATTACTTTTAAATTATGCACATGGACGTTCAGATTTATTGATTACATTTACTTTTACTTGAGATCTTGATGCCATTTTGTCATTTTATTTCTGGTCTAAACTTGTGATGAGATATTTTAGTTTTTTTTTTTTTTTAAGATGTGTGGTGTGATAAATTACTTAAAGGTAAACTTCACTTTTTTTTTTCTTTTTTTTGAATGCTGGGTGTTATTGTTATTGTTTTTTTTTTTTTTTTTTTTTTTTTTTTTAAATTTATTGATTGATATGTGAAAAGAAGTGCAATAATTTAGGTAAATTAGATCTAATGACTGCAATTTTTATGCATCATTGAAAGTAGTTCATACTCCTGTTGTCTTATATTATTCTAGAGCATTGTACATGGGTCTATAGGTGGCCTAAAAGTTTATCCTAGGTGTAATAAGGAGTGTGCTGATTTCAGGGTTAATTTATAATATTACCAAAGACTTAGAATCTGAGGTTTTTAAATAAAGAAAAAAGTCACATTAGTCCCAAAAGTGAGTTATTAGTTATTAGTTTAGATTGCAATGTTGAGATGATTTGCCACCTACTGCTGAAATTTCAAACCTAGAAATTCACAAATGTTAATTAAATGTTTTAAGAACGTAACAAAAACAAAAATTCATGCGACGAATCACAAGAGACGGTTCAACGTCTATGCATACAAACTCATTAACAGGTGATGAACGAAAAGCTCCAGAACGGAGTCTCTAACCTCTATGATGCACTTACATTTAAGATGCAATTCATAAGTTATGTCACAACATATGTCTCACTTGCATTGTGGGATTGACACAACCAGAAATGACTTAATTCCTCGCATTAAAATTTAACTTCACAAACGTGAAGAAACCATTAGTTTGCCAAGGTTATAACCTACCACAACAGCGCAACGGTCATTTTATAACCCTTTTGTGCAACATCAGATGCAGCAAACTGTAATTATAAGGAAAATTGTACCTCTACAAACTCGATTGGGTTATGCGGTTAGTGCAAACTCACAATCAAAACTGACAATTTGCACCGAGTTTACGTACAAAAGTGTCTATAATAGATAACCAATGTTTAAAATATTCATCCGAATCAATTTTTAAATGCATTTATTTATTCCGAGCAAGATATGTAAATATTTAATTGCTCGCTCGGACATTAGAATTTATCGATTTCACAAAGTGGCGTTTTAGAAAATAAGAATTCGGGCTTGTGGCATTCAATATCTTGCTTTTAGAAGTTTTTATCGTTTGTGGAAAATCGTTTACCATATTTTCTCAAGTAGCGCACCCATGGTATATTCGCAAAATTTATTTTTCCCCAAATTTTTCCATATTTTAATCCCTTATTTAAGGGTGTTGAATGTAGATTTTAGCATTATTATTGCTAAAACACTCTTTAAGAACTGTTATATGTAACTGTACGTAGTCAAAAACATGTAGTTTGAGAGTTTTTAAGGAATTCAGAGGTGCGTTAATTGAGATTCACACCCTATTTGCAACCGGCGTTATTTGAGAAAATACGATATGTATTAAAAATCACAGAAATTTTAAAAAACGAGATACGGTGTTTTCTGGGTGAACATTTTTTTTTTTTAATTTTTTTTTTTTTTTTTGTAAAGGGCATTAATATTTAATTCGACGTAATTAATGGGTGGGAGAAATACAGTTAATAATGGAAATAAGAAAGAAAAATTACTTGCATTTTTTAAATTCGCTTTAAATGAAATGCGATAAATCTTGCAGTAGACGAAACACGAAAAATCAATAAATTACTAATTAACGCGTACACCCTGTTTAAGAATTTCATAACGCCGTAGTGAGTAGCGAACGTTTTACAATTTTCACGTTTTCCAAAACAGTTTTTAAAAATTTCTATAAATTTAAAATTAAAACGCAGCGAATATTTCGCCCACTGGTCGTGAATTAATATGCACATGTATGTGAAACGGGGAAAATGTCCATAATAATTCGCCGAATGGATGGAGGAGACGCGAGCGTTTCACTTGATTAGTTTTAGAAAATTCCAACCGACCCCGGTACAAGAAAGCAAAGCCCCGTTACAGTCAACTGCCATTGCACCTGCACAGGAAAAATGAAATTATCCGACATGGCTCATGAAATGAAATTAACTCTTTCGCTCAATACGCACTGCTCTAATGGCACTGAAGGGTTACTTGCCATTAAAAGCCTGCCTTCGCTCAAATTTGATTATAAATCGAATTTTCTGCTTCGAAAATGTGTATCTTGAAAATTTACTCTGAATTTCAAATCGAGAATTTGGAAAATTGTATTTAAAGCTGAATTTTTATTTATTTATTTTTTTATTTATTTTTTTTTTATAACTTTCTCTCAAGGAATTGACGAAATGGACCTTTCCAGTCCCTATTTCCCAGTGTAAGTGGTTTGGTTTTAAAAGTGTCATTTTCAACTTGGCTAATTGAGTTATGATTCCGCAGAAGGGTTAAACAAGAACCGGCTGATGATGGATACGCCACTTCGCAGTTCAATCAAAACATGTACGCCTCTGGTGGCTACATGAAGCCCGAGCCGGCTTCCAGTGCTTACAGCCACACGATCGCCGAAGCCGACTCGGCCGGTCCACCGCTGGACATGCTCACGTCACAGAAGAAAAAGGGAAAGAAGAAAAAAATTAAACAGGAGAACGAAAAGGGGTAAGGAGGAGGAGAAATATTACTTAAAGTTGCCAGCAGTTACTTAGGCCCTTCGCGATCTGTCAAAAGACATTACCATAATACCAAACATTTTCAGACAGTTGTCTCTGGCTTAGTCTGTAGTAGCAAAGTGATTTTTATTTTTTTATATTTTGATTTATTTTATTATTTATTAATGGTGTTTTAATTGGTGCAGGGAAATGCCTAAAGAGCGGAAGAAGGTGGATAGGTTCAATGGTATGTCTGAAGAAGAAGTGGCCAAGAGGACACTTCCAGATCATCTAGTCCATAATTTGGATGTGGTTGTGGTTAGTATGTTTTTATTTTTATTTATTTTTATTTTTTTTTTAGCATCTACATTTAAAAATTAAAAGTATAGATAGTTCAAAAGTTATGATTATATTTTAACTTTTAAATTATTATACAGAGTGGTAGTCTGGAACCAATGGGGATTTGTATTGCATAAGCACACATCTACAACATTCACAATATCTATCCACGTGTCTACCCTGATTGAAGTTTGTGCCAATTTCAATTCCAATATGATGAAAAACATGTTAAAGAGACTCAGAAAGTGCGTGGAATATCAGTGAACACATGTTGTAAAGGTTATAGACGTTTTGGATACAATAAAGCAAAGAGAATACTAATTCTCATTGGTTATTTTTGTTTTTGAGGTTTAGTGGTTGAAGCACAATTTATTTGAACAAAATTAAGAGACTCATTAAGTTGGCCTTTCTATTGTACTTTGTTTCATGTTTCTATGATAGATTGATAGAAACATGAAACAAAGTACAACAGATAGAAATTCTATCTAATACATTTTAATATTAAATATGAAGTTAAAATATGGTCACGATTTTTGCATCAACCTGTGTTAGATTTTGAAATGGAGGTGTTGTTTTGTTTGTTAATAAATTAGTTGGTGATTTGGTTTAATGCAAAAGTTTAGTTCATCAATCTAAGCGAGCATGAATCTGTGTTTAAAATTGGGTAAATTTTTAATTATAATGATTTCACTTTTTTGAAAAAGTTTTACATTAAAAAAAATTATTGAAGTTTGTGAGCAATTTTGGTAAGTAAAGGTATAAAGGATTATTCTAAAAATAATTTTATAAATGTAGATCACACTTAACGAATTGCTAACTATTAAAAATTCTTATAAAATTTTATAAAATTTTGTATTTATTTGGTTACAATTTATTAAGTGTGAACTCGAAGGGTTTTGATGACATTTGTTGAGCTCGTGACAACATAGAGTCGACGTTAATTTCTTATTTCTTCACTGACAAAATGCCATCCAATCGGATGAAAACAAAAATAAGACGCGAATTTTTTAATCATTTAGATTGGAATTAATCCGGGACTTTTTGCCGCTTATAAAGGCCATCACTACGCCGGACCTGGCAACCACTTTTGTGAGTTTGTCAATTTCTGAGAATTTAATATCCAGAGTAGCAATTTTTCTTATTTCGTTTTCCAGGGAAATGTCTATATTTATCAGGACTGATTCCCGAACCAATGACATCCGACGACGATTACCGTTTGATCGAACACGGAGTGGGCTTTACAAATATGGTAGAACGTACAACAAGAGGCAGCGCCGACCTCACTAGGTCAGTGAATAAAACCCACTTCACTCTTGAATGACCGCTAACGTACATAAATTTCAAAAATTCCAGGAAAGAAATCAAAGAAGGAGCGAAAATTCTTCTTAAAAAACTTCAGAAATATCGACCCAAAATCGCAGTGTTCAACGGGAAGGGAATTTATGAAATTTTTTCAGGGAAAAAGAACTTTGATTTTGGCAAACAACCGGATCTCATTGAAGGAACGACAACGGTAACAAAATTTTTAATTTTTTAAAAAATGTTTTATTTTATTATTATTTTTTTTAAAGATAATCTTTGTAATGCCGTCGTCGAGCGCCCGGTGCGCCCAGCTTCCCCGCGCGATCGACAAGGTGCCCTTCTACCAGGCGCTGAAGAAGCTACGTGACCACCTGAGTGGCAAACTGCCCGATCTGAAAGACGAAGAAGTCACGTTCCCCGACGTCAAGCTCAAGATCGACCCGGACGACGGCCTGAAGACTGAACCTGTAGATATCAAGGAAGAACCAGACGACAGCAGAAGCAACGGCGGTTCCGTGCTGCATGACATGGACGGCGCGGGTAAAGTGCGAATAGCCGCCGCCACGTCAATGGAAGACGAGGAGCGACCTAAAGCGAAGAAAAAGAAGAAGTATACGCCAAAGAAAAAGAAAGACGACACCGAGAACACCCAACAACAACAACAACAGCAGCAGCAACAACAACAACAACAACAACAGTTCGCGAAACAAGGATTCACTCAGGAAGAGCCAAACTACATGAGAGCACGAATAAAACAGGAGAAACAAGAAAACGTCATGTACCACGGCTACCCGCAGCAGAACCCCGGCTGCCCGTACGGCGGCTCCGGGTACGCACCGCCTCCCGCGCACAGCGGACACTACTTCGCGAACCCCCCAAACTCCGGGTCGTACGGGCCCTACCCCTCGCCGCCGACGGGCCACCCGAACTCCTTCGTGTCGTCCGGTAGTCTGAACCAGCTTGAGAGCTTCGTGGACCAAATCCCGAACATCGGGCCCGGCATGTCGCCCGCGCCGAATTCGTACCAATCTTCCGCACCGTACTCATCTTCCATGCCAAACTACCCACCGCCGCCCCTGGCGCACAAGCAGGGCGACGGTGGCTACCCGAATTCAGGCTCATCGTACTCTCCGCCCCATAGTGCGTTCGCACCGACGTCGTTCAACCAGGCGCCTCCCGAGCAGTCGTCGCCGTTTTTATCATCCCCACAATCGTACTCCGGCGAAGACGGCTATCAGCGAAGATCGGCGTCGCCCGTCTACACGGATCTGGACAGTGTCCAAGTGAAACAGGAGCGCATCGACCCCTGCTACGGAGCTTATTAAAGGTGGCGAGGGGCGTCGTTGCAGTTCCATTCCTCCAAATCGCGCAGCTGTGATGAAATACCTTATAACTTTTCAGTGTTTTATAGATACTAGTATTCGTCGTCTCTCGTTGAGTGTTTTCAAATAGTTGTTTGGATATATGAAATGGAATTGTAAAAGGCGATTATTATTATGATTATGTAAAATAATTCTTTCTTAGGTGTAATTTTATATTTCTTTCAATTTTTAATTATTATTTTTATTATACAGTATTTTTTTTTTTTTTTTTGTGATTTTTTCTTCACTTGTATACCATTTATTGTCATTATTATGAGAGATTTTTCATGTTTCTGTTGTTTTTTTTTATCAGTTTGCATGTTTTTTATTTTTGAATTATTGAATTTTTTTTCATTTTTGTGCATGTAAATAAAGTTCATTGCAAGGAAATGATTAAAAATCAAATTATCGTATGTAGAAATAAGGAAAACATAAAATATTTGTGCAGGAACAAGTCAATTTGGGGAACAGTCAGTAATTATATTTGTTATTATGATTAATCTGAGATCGACTGACGTTATAACTAACAAATGTAGAAGCCAATCATCGGCCTTAACGTAATTAACAACACTTTCCAACCTCCCGAAACTGGGGCTCATAAAGTCAACGTTAGCTCAACATTGGATACACGTACCGTAACGGTAAAATTAACGACTAGAAGCGTGACATCGAACAAATACCGCAATATCGACGATAACCATATTCTGACATTGCTTAAATATTTATGTGGAAACTTTGTCAATGTAGACAACGAGTGTTTATCCCTAAAAATATCGCAAACGACAACAACTCAATTATTCATATCATAATTTTTCATCTAGTCACACTTTTTGTCAATAATGCCACACTCAACACACATACGGGGTCGCTATATTCCGAAAGGTAAGAAATATTTCGCCGTGACCCATCAAAAATACTTTTCGCCAGAAACATGAGTAGAGCAACAATTCCCTATAATGCTCAAGTGGCTCTAAATATCCACAACTTAAACCGAAAGAAGCCTAAACCACTTTTTATAAGCAACAACAACAACGGATTCAGAACTCTGTCTCGTCCAAAAACTATGTCGTATCTCGCTTTGAAAGAGTTTACACATAATAAGGAGTCGAGTTTTAAGAGAGTTTTGAGAATTGTTTATTTCTTGCTCTGTCTTTGCCTTTTCTTGTGGCAGTTGGGGATAAATGTTAGGAGATATAGGGAGTATCCAGTTTCAACTTTGACAACGATTAATTACACGAAGACATCTTTTCTGCCAAGTATTACTATTTGCAACAACAACTATCGATTTCAAGATATGCTCAGAGAATTGCATGAGAAAAACAACTCTCAGAAGTTGACCAATACTAGTTTGGAGGAGTTTTGGACCGATTATGGGATCCGGAAGGAACAGTTGTCCACTTACATACCTGTGAGTACCGTACATAGATTTAGAGAACATTTTATAAATATTTAAATAAAATCGGGTCATTTTGTGCAGTGCGATTTCTCAATGCAACACACTCATTCAAACAAATGCAAGGAACTTCACAGTAATGGTGGTCAAGTAACTCATGAAATACCCATAAAATCTGTTTTTGGCCAGTGCATTGATATGACATTGAGTATGAAAACTAGGGCCGTTTTAAGAAAGGTGCCAACTGGGGCCCTGGCCCAGGGCCTCAAACCTAAAGGGGGGCCCATATTTTTTGCCACATCTACAGGGCTATCAAATGATGTATAAAGCGTGAGGTTTCTTGTGCTAGTTTTCTCAACTGAACTGTCACTAAAACCAGTTTGGCTTTATATATACAGATATAATTTTTAAAATAATTTCTTTTTTACCTATCTGAAATAATTTATTTTTTACTTTTCTAAAATAAGAACTTCCACATTTTGAGTATTTGTTAAAGCCTGAGTTGATGGCGATTTAAAAAATGAGGAATTTGCTGTGTTGGGAAATAAAAAATAATAATATTTTCATTAGTGGTATTCAATATCTTTTAACAACACTTATTTATTTCTACAAAAAAAATATTAACCTTTCGATTACGAGCCTGTGTACAAGTTGTACACAGATTTCAAACATGAATAGGAAAAGTTTTTTTCTTTACAAGATAAATTTTGTTTTTCTTCATGACTATGTAGTTGTATTTGTAACTCATGGTTTGCCCAAATGTTGTTAAAAATATATTATTATCAATGAACTTATATTTCTTGCAAATTGTGTGCCCCTTAAAATCCTATGAGAGATGTTTAGTTAGGCTACCCAGTTAAAGGGAGGGGAGAGTAAAAGGAGAGAGGAAGGTGATGACCTACTTTCTGTCTCCTCTAAAGGGGTGGGGTAGGTTAAAACAGATGAAAAAGGGCTGGTCTGGATTGGTCTAATTATACCCCCTCTGTAGGCAAACGATATAAAATGATTTTTTCCTTTAAAGGCGCTTCAGCTTCTGGGCAGGCTCATAATCGATGTAATGTTGCATTGGCTCGTAAGCAAAGGGTTAAAGAAAACTAAATTATAATTTTTTTAAACAGGAGAAATTCTTACCACTTAATTCTTTTTTATTTACTCAATTACTTTTAAATATATCTATTACTTTGAATAAAAATTGAGTCTATAGATAAAGAAAGGTATGGCCAGTGAGGGGATTCCCCAAACTTTATGCCATCTACCAGGTAATAAATATATTTGTGGAGATTCCTCAAACCTTACATCATCCTATCAGGTAATAAAAATGTACGGTAATCAATGGATGAGAGACCCATGTGACAGAGGAGGAAAACCCTATAACCTCACTCACCTCTCCCTAAAAGTAGTCCCAAGTCCTATCCCTTTTTCCTCCCTAAAAGTGATCCCAAGTGTCCCTATAACTATCGTATTAATAGATATTTTAGTGTTTACATTAAGTTTAGGGTTCTGAATTTCTACTTACTTTTAAGCCTGATATTTGTCTCGAATATTGTTGTCATATGCTTTCATTCTTGACATGTCATTCTTTCTAATTGTTTCTTATAATGATGTGATGCATCAAATCTGTGACTATTGTTGAGAGTTTTCTTTGCAAATCTAATCACATTATTAAACCAGTAAAGCTTTTGCTTTACTCAAGGCAACACTTATTTCTGTTCTCTCTCTCTCTCTTTTGCTTCTTCTTCTTCACTGCTCTAACACTCCCAGGTCCCATCTTTTCTTTTGTTTTATCAATTCTGCTGCCTAAATTCTTTTATCTCTTTTCGTGCTGAGCTGGTTGAAATCTTTTTGTGTTTCGCTTTGTTTGATAGGAGTTAACAAAAGATGTCAATGCTGATGTCATTACTGGTATTTATTAATCGTAAACATCGAAGCTCCTGTAAAAAAAAAAGTGGATTTATTATAACTATTTGTGCAGTTTTTGAAACTATTTTCTTAACGAGTTGGGTAAATAGCTTATATAGTTACAAATGCTCAAGCCACTCTCTCTCTCTCTCTCTCTCTCTCTCTCTCTCTCTCTCTCTCTCTCTCTCTTCTTGATGTTACGTTGTTCTTTCCTTCTTGGGCGACTTGGCCTTTTTTCTTTCTTTTGTTCTTGCCATTTATGATTTTTGCCAGGGCGCTGAGGTACATAAGGCCCTGAGAAACATTAGCCTTGGTTATTGCTTATTTCATCTATTAAACGTCTTTTCTTCGAAGGTCGCATAGAAGAATCCTATTGATCTTGAGCCATTAATGACATCGATTAATGGAATTGATCTGTATTACAAATTCGTTGGGATCAATGCTAAATAAACACGCAAACTTTCAGTATTGAAAAATTATTTTTCACACAAACATACCGTATATATTTTAGTGTTTACATTAGGTTTAGGGTTCTGAATTTGTACTTACTTTTAAGCCTGATTAGCAGCCTGCAGCCACTACGCTGTCTTCACCACACACCCACACCCACACCACACATCCACACCTACACCCATAACCATAACCATTCCCAAATTCCACATCCTCCCATGCCCCACACCACACACCATACACACCCACACCTCCAGACATACACTCCACACCCATCTCTCACCCCACTCCTTTGCACTCTTTGCTTGCTTATGAGAAATTGTCATTTTCTCTTTTAGTACCGGTATATGCCTTTTCCTTTTTGTCGTTTGAAATGCGCGCCCGTTTTAGTGTAAGCCTTTTCCTTTTTGTCGTAGAATTAATATTATGGATTATAGTGAAGTAATACCACCATAATACAATTGGGACAATTGGAATAAGATAATACATTACTAGAGCCCAGAAAAATGCATAAATGCACAGAAAACATTTTTATGCAATAAAACGAACTTTTTGGCTAAAAATGCATAAACTGTCATTTTCGCCAAAAAAATGCATTTACGTGTCTAAAACGTTACGAATAACGTTATTCATAACGTTTTAAATTGCTTTATTTGTGATACCGGTAACTATATATAATTTAAAATTCACAAAGCATTTTTGTTGTTAAAGTCATCATACCTAAAGTTGTGTCGTCACTTACAACTAAACAACTTTTAAAAACCTATGCAAATTTTGATTCGTCTGTTTTAAGACTTCATTTTTTGTGCTGTTTGTAGCACGAATATAGGGGAAAGGGTGAAATCCACCACGAAAATCGCAAGTAACACACACCATCTTAAAACTGTCGCGCACAAACCACATTCTCTGACTGTGAAACACTTAGAACAGGTTTTAATTTGCTACTGTAACAATTTTCTTGACTAAAAATGAATAAATAAATTATTTTTTTTGCATGTTATAGGTTTTTAGTGATTATTTTGATAATTTTTTAGTTTCATATAAAACCCAATTTTCAATGCACAGAAATCCGGGCTCTATACAGTACTGAGAGGTGGAAATAAAAAACTTTGATATGCAAAGGGCCCATTTATGATTTTTGCCAGGGCCCTGTGAAACTTTAAGACGGCCCTGATGAAAACTGTAAAAGTTGTTTTTTTACGTGAAGTAATAAAGATTTTGTGGATTTCCCTAGAGTATCCTGCTCATCAGCGAATTTTGGGCTACGCGATTCAGATTAAAGATAATGTTAACATACGTGGGTTTTATCCTAATAAGACTATAAAGGATTATTACAATGTAAGTGTATTTTGGATTATCATAGTGGTATTTGATTATGAAACTACTATTTTTATGGATTTAGATATATGCTCATCATCAAAGCCTGCTGCAGATTAATTCGATTTTCATCAATACGAGAGCCCCGCAGTACATTGAGATTTGGTTAACGTATGAAAAAACTATAGTAAGTTTTGATTGAGATTAAGTGATGTTGCAATATTTGGATAAAGAATAAATCAAATGTAAAGAACTTACACCAAAGGCAAGGAGAAAATGCCTATGACTAAAGTTGCAAATTAGGTTAAAGTTATGGTACAGTACTTTGACAGGGCCGGGCCAAACTGGATTTAATGTAAAATGTGGGATTTGGAGTTTACACATCTGGGATTTATGTTAATTGAATATTTGGTGTGTAGTATGAGGTATACGAGGTATGTTTATCAACTTAACTTCAATTATTCTGATGATTATGCTACCTCCCATACAAGGTTGTGAAATGATATACCTCACTGTAAAAAATAAAAGAGTAAAATGGTGTAAAAAAAACACTTTTTTAAGTGTAAACAGCTTGTCCCTATTTCAAC
>JAQFZP010002908.1:0-11901 GCA_034695745.1 Geophilus truncorum | reverse complement strand
AACCCCCCAAAAAAACAAGCTTCTGTATCCCGTAGGTGTGCAGACTGAGCCACAGCAACGCGTGGCGGGTACTGCTAACACTGAAAAAACAAGCTACTGTATCCCGTAGCGAAGCACGGGTGTACTGCTAGTAAAAAATAATTAAAAAAAATAATAATAAAAAAAAAATTAAATTTCGAGCTTTCACTTTTTGCCGCTAGATGTCACGATGGGGCGGAACTAGTGTTGAATCAGGGTCACACCAGTTCTACTGTTTGTCATGTGATGTTGATGTGATTGTGATTCATAGATAGTTGCGAGATAATGTTAACTATTTACTAACTTCTGGACGCATTCGCCGATCATTCTCATTCAACTAACGGCTGTGAAAACGTGCACTTCGCTTTTCAACTTAACCACATCTGATTTTAACCGTGGTAAGTATTGGTAAAAAAAAAAAATCTTTTGATGTTTATTTCACTTGTTGTCGTGGATACGTTTTGTTATTCGCTTCCTATGGATTAATCATAGATTTACTCAGTTTAGCTGCTTTTAGCCCCCTTTTTTTATTTTTTTTAGTAAAAAAAAAGAAAAAAGATTTTATTTTATTTTATTTTCGTTTTGATTGATTTTTTTTGTACAATTTCAAGAATTAAAGATGATGTAATTCAACGCAGGTAATTAAACCAGTTTCCTCTATTGCAGGAAAAGTCTACTGTTGGTAAATTGTAATTTTATACTGTATTTTAAAAATTTGTTTAAAACTTTACAAGAGAATATTTTGTCTTGAAAACACCATTTTTCAGCCCTTTTGACTCCCAAAACTGCAAATCACGCACAAAAAAGTTCATTTTTTATTTTTTTTTTTATTTTTCTCATCATGTGATTATTCTGCTTTTCCGGGCTTCGCACGTGCTTTTAAAAACATTTCACAACTCGCCGACCCTTGAACACACTTGTGACATGTGGCGAATTGGGAAAGGTCACTAATTATTAAGTCGCCAAATGTTATCTCCACGTGGTGTTGATTTTGTGTTTATTTACACATCCACTGATATACCAGATTTAATTACTGATCGAAAAATTAAAAAATGACTTTTTTGTTTTATTTTTTAGTTATCACTTAACCACAAGATGAAATTCATCAGTTTAACGTTTTTATTATGCGCCATCGCTGCATGTCAAGCTGTTGCCTTTTACTCTTTGGTTCTGGATGCAGAATGGACTGCATTCAAAGCCATGTACAGTAAGTAATTTCAACATAATAATAATGATATTTCAAAATTTTAAAATTTTATATTTTTTTTTTTAGACAAGAAATATTCATCTACCGAGGAGTCATTTAGGAAAAAGATTTTCATGGAGAATAAATTGAAAGTCATAGAACACAACAATCTTTACAATTCCGGAGTCAAATCATATGCACTTGCGATTAACGAATTCGCAGACATGGTGTGTAAAACAAAACAAAAAATTACAAAATAATTCAAATTGTTGCTTACTTTTTTTTTCAATTTTTTTTTTTTTTAAGTTACCACATGAGTTTTCGAGCGTCATGCTTGGTTTAAGCAGAAACTATCGCAACGAGGAAAATCTCAAACACACCACAACTTACCTAAGTCCTGCAAACATCGCCATTCCGCAATCAGTTGACTGGAGGAACAAGGGTTACGTGACCCCGGTCAAGAACCAGGGCGCATGCGGTTCCTGCTGGGCTTTCAGCACAGTAAGTTTTGAAATTCGAATTCAATCTGCCCATTAAAACCACTAACGAAATCTTTATTCCCAGACCGGTTCATTAGAAGGCCAGCACTACCGGAAAACAGGAACCTTAGTGTCGTTGAGCGAGCAAAACCTCGTCGACTGCTCCCAAAAATACAACAACAATGGCTGCGAGGGTGGACTCATGGACAACGCTTTCCAATACATCAAAGCCAACGGGGGTTTGGACACAGAAAAGTCATACCAATACGAAGCAACTGACGGACCCTGCAGATTCAACAAATCTAGCGTCGGCGCAACAGTCAGTGGGTTCGTAGACGTCACACACGAGGACGAAAATGCGCTGAAAGAAGCAGTGGCAACCGTGGGACCAGTGTCGGTGGCCATCGATGCTAGTCACAACAACTTCCAACTTTATTCCCACGGTGTCTACTACGAACCCGAATGCAGTTCGACTGAGCTGGATCACGGAGTTCTCGCCGTTGGGTATGGAACTGACAGTAAAAACCAGGATTATTGGCTCGTGAAGAATAGGTGATGTGATTTTTAAATTATTAAAATTTATAATGTATTTATTTTTTTTTTTTTTTTTTTTACAGTTGGGGTGAAAGTTGGGGCGAGCAAGGTTACATCAAAATGGCGCGCAATCGCGACAACAACTGTGGTGTAGCGACAACAGCAAGTTATCCTTTAGTTTAATGTTAATTCCCGTGATTTTTATACGGTGATGTACTGTATAGCATTAATTCATCTGTGAATAAATATTTTTAAATTTTCAAAACTTTTGACATTTATTTTCGAGTACATTGTTTTATTTCACACACAAAAAATAGTGCGTGCTTTTACAGCTGCATAAAAATAACATTTTGTCGTCTCTTTGAGTGACTGACTGGACTGTCATAATTTTGAATCAGGGCCATCTGAAATGATTATTTACATATAGTAAATAACTTTTGTGTTCTACATATAGTAAAAACGTACATTGTAGTTTTCCAAGTTTCCACACAGTTATCGCATCGTGATTTGCAGTTGGAAGTTTTTGGAGAACTGATTTATCTGTTTGAAGAAAACCTGAATTATTCCAAGATTTAATTGATCTCTGGGTAATTTACCGCCAGTGATTAGAAATTCCTGAATCACGTGATAAAACGAAGTAAATGGAACGGCGAGATTTACGCAAGGATAAGTCACGTTCTTTTTATTATCCCTAAAAATAGAAATTTTAGATTAAATTTCACATTAAATTATTTTTTACAAAATATTTACGTACTTAGCGTTGCACACAATAATGCCAAGAGGGTTTCCCGATGTCGCCGACAACATGAGACCGCCACTTGCACCTCCAAACACGGAACACGAGGTCTGTAGTTAATGATTTTAGATATTTTTAGTTATAATGGTTCTTTAAAACCATTTTACCTGTATCATAATTGGGATTTTGTTGATGTAAACAATTTTCGATATCACTCCACTCGTTACGTTAACTCCGGTTCCGCAGGAAGGAGAGAAAATTGCAAATCCAGCAGCTAAGATATCCTGTCCAATTTTAAGATTCGGCTGTTTTGATATTTGAATTTCATGAGGTAGTTCAACATTGGATGTTATTTTTAATACTGCGAGGTCAGGTACTTCATCTTTAGGTGTGTGGTATAAAACTTTGGCTTCGTATGTTCGGATTTTAGGGTAGTGAACCTCGACAATCACTGAAAAAAAAAGAAGTTATTTCGGATTATTTAAATTGAAGAAATTGATCAAAAGTTGGTATACGGTATTTATAATTACCGGTAGTTGCTTCTCTTACTACATGAGCACAAGTTAAAATCACTTTTTGCGATTTGTCAATTATAATCCCAGAGCCCCATGCTGGACCATTTTTAATCACAACTATTGAACGAAGAGCATCGGACCAAATTGGTTCATGGATGTCTGTAACTAAAAAAAATTAAATAAATTTTTTTTTTTTTTTTTTTTTTTTTTTTGGGGGGCATAAATTTTTAAATTTAACAGAAACAAATATCAACAGTATACAAAATAATAATTTCTATTTATTTAAAACCATAAAATTCTAACCCTAAATTACTACTAAAAATAAACCTCACCTCCCCCGTTAGACAGAATAAAAGCCTCCCTCTGTAGCCTCCATTCTAATTATAGCCGGCCTGTAGCATTGAGGCTGTGCGCCTGTAGCGAGACGGATTCAAGGCTTAAATTCCATCGTCTCGCAACTCACTGCTCAACAACTTCTCTCTCATTCTTTCCACCACCATGTCTGCCGCTAACAAGAAACGCTCATTCACCGTCGCCTTCAAGCTCGAAGCAGTCGAATACGCCCTGCAAAACTCCAGCGAGGGTGCAGCCCGGAAGTACAACGTTGATTCGAAGCGAATTCGCGAATGGCGGCGTCAGAAGAGCAAACTCATAGAACTTTCCAACCAACACGTGCAACGAAAACGCCTCAAAGGCGGCGGTAGACACATTTTCAGCGAGCGCATGGAGGAGATGCTGGCCGACTGGGTGCGATCAAATAGGGGCAACAAGGTTCACGTGTCCCGAAAGACCATCCAACAGGAGGCTCAGAGGCTCCACAACGAGCTCGAAGGTGAAAGTGGGCAGAAATTCACAGCTAGCCGAGGCTGGTTACAGAGATTTTTAGAGAGGAACGGGTTTGTGAGAACCAAATCTACGGTAGCCCACAAGGACCCCGATAAAATCCTGGCAAAGCTGGTGCAGCATGTGATGAACATCAGACAGATGCGGCTTAAAAATAGCTACACTTTGGGTGACATGGTTGTTATGGACGAGGTTTTGTGTTCGTTGGAGTTCCAGAACGACGAAAAGCTTCGTTTCACCGTGTGTCTCGCGGCGAAAGGCGACGGGACGAAACTGACCCCGTACGTCGTTTTCGCCTCTACTTCTGAAGACGCGGCCGCCAGTAACATCGAGACGGATATAAACGGAGTGATCGCGATCCAGAACCAGAACGGCTGCATGAATGCAACATGCATGATTGGCTGGTTGCAGAAAATCCTCGGAGCCGGTGCCGATAAGCGGCTTTTGGTATGGGATTCCTACGGGTACCACGTGAGCCACGAGACCATCCAAGAAGCGGTCAGTTGCAACATTGACCTGGCGATCGTTCCCGGGGGCTGCACCAAGTTCATCCACGCACCAGAGGTTTTTTGGAACGAGAGATTCAAGAAGCGGCTGCGAGATCTTCAGGTTGCCGCGGGTGTCGTCGAAGTTCCCGAGCAGGACACCGTGGTGCAGTGGGTTCTCGAGGCGTGGGACGAGTTTCCCGTGACTTTTATTGCTAATTCCATCAAGTTGTGTGCGGTGACGGTTGCGACTGATGGGAGCGAGGATGATGAGATCGAGTGTTTCAAGAAATGCGAGCCGAATGAAAACGGGAGAGATATTCTTATGAACAGTAACTCCGAGTTGCAGGAGAAGATTAAAGTGTGTGATGTGGGCAGTTTGGTGTTGGAGGCTTTGGGTCGGAGTGTTGTGGGTGGGACTAGGGGTGGGGGTGATGATGAAGTGGAGAATGATGATGATGATGCTGTTTTGGATGAAAGCGATGATGAAGAGACTGGCAGTTTGAATGTGGATTATTTTATCAAAACTGAAGAGCCTTGAGTGTGAAGATGAACTGGAATTGAATTTTATAGCCTAGTGCTTCCAGAATTGTTGAAATTAAATAATTATCGTATTTCTCGATTTAAAAGCGCATCCCAAAATTCAAGCCCGGCCGAAATAGAAGCGCGAGGTTTGGGGGTGACGACATAAAAATACAAGCACTTCCGAAGTAAAAGTGCAATGTGCTTTTATTTCGGGGATAAGGTTTTAGTGATGTTATGGTAAAAAAAAATTAAAAAATATTTAGTGATTGTGATAAGAAAGTCAAATACCAATGGTAAATTATGATAATTTAATTGTATTACTGTATTTTCTTCATGTCATCTGAAATCGAAACAAAAATGTTAAGGAAAATCTACTCCCTTGACTTCTCGAAATAAATAAAAGCCCCTGAACTATAAACCTCCTCGAAATATAAGTGCGAGGGAAAAAACTCGCAAAATAAATAGAAGCACATGCTTCTAAATCGAGAAATACAGTATATAAGTTATTTCAAGTTGTGCTTTTCACACATCATATATATATTTTTTAGTGTATTTTGGTTGATTTTGAATTTGATCTTTGTGGAAGCACTAGTTACAGTAATTACCAAAACCTCCAAATTATTTTATAAAGAATTAATTCATAACATTTTGTTGTTTGTTTTAAAAATGTACTTGTTTGATTATTATGAATTCTTGAAAAAAACATTTTGGTCATCAAGAGTTCTTAATTCCGGTATAAAAAAAATAATAATAATAATAATAAACCTGTTGAAATTGAAGGTAACATTGGATACTTGAACTGGCGCATGAATTCGAGCAAGATGTAATTCGCTGAACAAACCAAGGATAAACCGAGCAAATCCCTCTGCTTCCAGCACAGTGATGCCAAAATCATTCCAACCCACAATCTAAAAGTAAAAAGATATATAAAATTCCTTGTAGACAAAGCTACTTAATTTACCAACACGATTTACTTAACTTAAGCTTAGAATGAGAATTTGGACCGATTGCACTGACGAAAGTTAAAGTTAATTGAAGTTTAACCAATATTAAGTAAGGTGGGTTTTCACTGGTACTTAACTTAAGAAATTATGTTCACAAAACAGTTTTGTATTAAGCATTAATTTTAACATAACAAGCAGCTGCACTGTAGATCAAAGATAGTGGTCTACAACCCGATTGATAAGTGTGAAGACTGTGTGTGAACATGATTTCCTAAGTTAAGTACAAGTGAAAACCCACCTATCTTAACATTGATTAAACTTCAGTTAACTTTAACTTTCGTCAGAATTAAGAAAACTGTAACTTAAAAGTTAAAACCCTACAAAGCACCTTAATTTCTTCTTAAGTTAGTTAAGTGTGAACACAAGTGTGAATCCACCTTTGTTAAATTTTAATTTTTGTTGGTGCAACTGGGCACAAGTGAGAAAAAAGAAGCAGAGTTTAAGATCACCATCACCAGGGACCATTTTAGTCATGCACAACTCATCTGAGAGATGGCAACTTCACAACACCATACTTTTTCTCTAAATTAGAACTAAATCCATTACAATGCTCTCAAATCCGGACATAGGGCGGGACTGGGAAAAGTGGCCGGGTATGAAAGCTGGCCGGGGATATGAGAGTATTTAGTGTAGGGAGACATTGAAAGGGTCCTAGATTTTTGGCCGGATTTGAGGGCGTTGACTGTACTACTTATTCTAAGAATGATAATTCCACTTTTAAGCTCAAGTTAAGCAAACTGTCAGATCCATTTTGAAAATTTCTCAACCTTTGTTTATTTTCCTCTACAAACACAAGTCCACCTTCAGACCCAGGAGCACACCGGGCGTCGATCAACATCACCGGTCCCTGCTTGTTCACAACTACTCCTTGACTCACAGAATTCATAAAGACTGCTGGGCTCAAGTCCCCAAACAAACTGCTCTCACAAAATATCTTCTCTCCTAGTCTGCCAATTCTTATAAACGGCTTGCAATCAATCAAGACATCATAAACCAGCTGCGACAACTGTCCATTTCTAATATCAATTTCCTCCGTAACTGGGTAGGACGTATCTTGTATTTGCAGCAAGACGAAACCCATCCTCAGCTTCATTTGCTGTCCCAAGTTTTTCGTTGATTCCATTGGTCTCCACGAGTTGTCTCTGGATAAATCTTTTAATTTATCTTCTAATGATTGAGAAAAGCAACCTCCTATTAGCTTTGCTGAGCATTGAAAGAAAGTTCGATCTTCTCCTTGGGATTTTTTCTCAAGTAAAACAGTAAACTTTGCGTTAACTGATGACGTTATCTTTTGCAGTTGATGATCGTTATCATGTTGGTAGCCGATTAAACGACTTATGCGAGTTGAAATTTTGTTTACAAAGCCTTGTTTTTGGTATGTGTGAGGTGTCAGCAACGCTCCTGTGGTTAAAATGAGTCCGTGTCTTGAGTTGAGTAATATGCCACTGCAACTTGTTGTGTATTTCACTTGGGACGAGTACCTAGAGGTCAAATAGTCTCCGGTTACAATCACGCCTTCCAATCTGGTTGCCATTTTGAATTTGTTCTGATCTGAACAGCTGGCGGGAAATGTACTCTCAATCAAGGGTTTTAAATTAATGATTTAGTTGTAAAAATTTAAATTTCAGTTTTAATAAGGCTTAGATTTGTGAGAGAATTTAATGTTTTAAGAGGCATTAACAGTAATTATCCTGAGAGCATTTACCTAAACTGGTGCTGCTCTCTGGTGGAAGTAATTGATACTGACAATTAAACCAGGCTGATTTATTGGAAGACCACAGTGATTGGAAGTTAGCCAAATCCAAATAATACTGCCATCTATTTTAAACTGGACGTATCTTATTAAAATTTAGTTATTGTTGAATTTAGCATTGTTAGATTTGTTTTATTAAACTTGACAGCTTCTTAATATTAGTTAGAGCTGAAAATTAGTTTATGGAGGTGCTAACAGCAATCAATCCCATCAGATGACCCCTTTTACAGTGCAAACTGATCTTGCTGATCATGACAGAGGTTTATACTTAATATTTTATTACCATTGGTTTCTTTCTTTTATTTTAACAGTGCAAGTAAAGACTAAAAGCAATAAATTATTGTATAGGTTTTGTCAGATACTAATTTGATTTCACCGCAGCCGTCACAAGAAAAGGATTTGATTCCACTCAGTCGAAAGGGATCTATAACTTTAGAGTCTACTAATTTTGGGGCTCCAAGAAATGTTTTCAGTGCACCCAGTGTGATTGCTTCTGGTGACGTACCAGCTGATCCTTGGTGTGATCCAGATAGGCCTGTTGTAATAAAGTTTCAAGACATCACTGGAGCAGCTTATAAAATCAAAGATGGAATTATGAGAACCCCATGTGATGTAATGCTGTAATCAGTTCTGTGTACTATGTAAGACTTGTATAGAGTTTCATTTTAGTTGTCACACATGTCAAATATGACAGGAATGGATATTTATTTCAAGAAAGAGTTCATGCAGTATACTGGCAGGTACATTATTGCAAACCTTAAAGACTGTTATAAGTGAATATCACCTTTTGCACTGTGCAAAACTTAGTCATCTGCTTTTCTTTAACAGCTTCAAAGAGAGAGGAGCTAGATATACACTTATAATGCTGAGCAATGAGCAGAAATTAAATGGTGTGATTGCAGCATCAGCAGGCAATCATGCACTTGCTCTTAGTTATCATGGACAAGATTTAGGAATTCCAGTAACAGTGGTAATGCCAGTTTTTGCTCCCATTATGAAAGTTCAGGCTTGTTGTATGTATGGAGCTGATGTGATTGTCAAAGGAAATGACCTAGCTGAATGCAAGAATTTTTCATTGAGATTGGCCAAAGATAAGAATTTGGTTTACATCAATGGGTTTGTTTGTATTGTTTTGTGATTAAACATATGTCAAATGGGAATTTGGCTTCCAGATATGATCACCCACACATATTGGCAGGACAAGGTACAATGGGACTAGAAATTGTGGAACAAGTGAAAGATATTGATGCTGTGGTTGTGCCTATTGGTGGGGGAGGTTTGATTGCTGGCACTGCATTGGCTGTGAAAAGTATGAAGCCTAAAATTAAAATCATTGTAAGTTACAGAATTGCTAAGAATAGATAATAGAGTGGAATATTGTGTTGTCTTATTTAATATTTTTGTTTAAAAGGGTGTGGAACCTGAATGCTGTGCAAGTTTCACTGCAGCTACTGAAGCAGGAAAGCCTGTTTACACAAAACTATTTTCAACTTTAGCTGATGGTTAGTGGATGTAATTTTTAAGTCACACTCCAAGAAAGTTTACTTTTTTACTGAATGTTAACAGTTTGAAATTCAAGCTTTCTTGCAGTGCTAGTGACTCAATAATAAATTATTTACAAAATTACTATATATGAAGGGTTGGCTGTTCCAACAATTGGAGTGAATGCCTTTGCAACAGCTATTAACTTAATTGATAAAGTAGTAACAGTCAAGTAAGATTTTTTTTTAATAACTAAAGTACTCTAAAAAACTAAATAAACTTTCAAATAAACTTTTCAGTGAACAAATGATAGCCATTGCAATTCTAAGACTCGTTGAACTTGAAAAAGCTGTTGTTGAAGGAGCAGGAGCAGCTGCATTGGGTGCTGTTCTGGCTGGCAGTTTACCTGAACTAAGAGGGAAAAGAATTGTGATTCCATTGTGTGGTGGCAATATAGATACAACTGTTCTTGGTCGATGCTTGGATCGTGGTTTGGCAGCCGATGGCCGCTTGCTGAAATTTGTGGTGTCGGTCAGCGACAGACCAGGAGGTTTGGCTGAGATGATTAAATTGGTGTCAGATATGGGAATTTCTATCAAGGATATTATACAAGAACGAGCTTGGTTAAAGTCAGATATTTTTAGTGTCCAGGTAAGCATCACTCTAAAAAATAAAGGAGTTATAACTTATAAGATACCGGTACCTTTTTACGTACAATTGTCCTCATTTAGCGAATACAATAAATTGTATCTATTCTCTAAAATCTGACCTTTGTCTACCTGTTACGAATATAATGCTATATATAATATATTGCTGAAAATGCATTATTTTCCCTTATTGACACTTCAAATAGTGGTATTCATTAGTGCATCCTAACATTTTTAGAGCATTATCCTAAATGCACATTGTATGCAACAAACTTCTAAATATACCTAAAATATTAGAAGTTCTAAATACTATGCTGAGTGATGGGAACTTCCAAGCCTTTACTTCTCTTGGCCTTCTGGCTGAGGAGTGGTGGTGTCATATTGTATTACTACTAGTACCCCCCCTTGGAGTCTTGGAGGTGGAAGAGGTTGCTCAAAGAAGCAATTATTATGTACATATAGCTAGTATAAAATCAATTGTTCCTGTTGATAAAATAATATTTTCCTCTTTGTCCTTTTAGATGTTATCTTATACAAGTATAGCCTAGAATTTCATCAAAATTGTTATGTCATGGTTTGCATGGAGAAACTTCCAACTCTCACCCTCCATTTGGACTACCCCAGTGGTATATTGCAATTGGGCCCTCTTTACACTCAACCTATAGACTACAAATCTAAGGTTAAAAAACTAAGAGTTATAAAGTGTCTATCCTTATGAAAAAATTCAATAGGATTTGTACAGAAATTTAAGTTTTTGTACAATTTTCAATGATATGCTATGAGATGGAAATTTATAGTTCCTACAGCTTCATACAGAGTAACTGCGTAAAACTATAATTTATAGCTTCTTACTGAGTGCTATTTATTTTTGTAGATTACTTTAGACAATTTCCTATATGAAAAAAGATGCCTATTGGGTGCTATAAATCGTATAGGATTCTTTCTATATAATACTATAATGTAAATTTTTTTACAAAAGGGCAATGTTCAGTCTTCTAGTTACTGAAGTAGCTCTAATAAAAATCTAAAAATAATGCATTCAGCAAACAATATTAGCAAATTATTCCATTTAACTTTAAGTCAACAAAAGTGTAAAGATTCTGTTTTGTAATTTAAAAACTTTCTAAAAGTCTTTTTATATAACATTGCATATCATTTGAAAACCACACGCAACCTCAGTCCTCGTATTTCAATTTTCTGCGATATTTAATACACGTTTTTCGTTGCAGGCAAGTGTTATTTGTGAAACCAGAGATAGGGACCATGGCGAGGAACTGCAACGAGTATTGAATAATCGCTACCATGATGTTAAATTCATTACAACAGTTTAAAAAAGCAGAAGTAGTAAAATGAGAATAAAACATCTCATCATTAAATGAACTGCTTTATTAGTTACCGATGGGCTTCCGTAATTTTTTACGTAGCAACCGTCGTCGCATCCTATTGATGTAAGGAATAGAGCTCCACTGAAAAACTCAAGATTAATATCTGAGAGTATAATAATAATATAAAAAAAAATTAATAAGATTTAAAAAAAAAATAATAAATTAAAATTAAATTAAATTAAATTCACTTTATTGTTAGGATTTATTAATAAACATTCGAGACAAACATATAATTATAAGTCATGATTATGTAAGCCAACTTAAATGCCTTTAAATGTAACTTGAGGTTCAAACACGAGATGGCGTAAG
>JAQFZP010002907.1:0-11903 GCA_034695745.1 Geophilus truncorum | reverse complement strand
CTTGTGTCTAAGTGCAGATCTGTAGGTTCTTTGCACTGAGGCACAAAGAGTTTAACGTCATCATTGGTTTTTGAATTTGCATCTGCAAATCCGATGGGTGTTATAACCTCATCTTCCGTAAACTGCAATCTGAAATTTAAAAAAAAAAAATTATACACGATTTATCAGTTTAAATAATTATAAGATTAAAATACCTTCTAAAATTATAAAATCGGCATTCCGTCACGTCAGTCGGAGCGTCTCTGCAATCACTCGCAAATTGGCAGCACTTGTTTAATTTCGGTGGAAGTTTCCGGCACTGTCTGTCCTGCAAAAACGGTTCTCTGGATTTCATCAGATTCTCGAGATCGGGTGTAAGTTTAAACTTTTGAATTATTGGCTGTGGTCCTTCTGCGATATGTCGTTGTTGTCGAAACAAACATTGTCTATTCCTGAAATAATTTATAACTTGTAAATACCGGTAATATAAAATTTTTTTTTTGTTAGAATACATATAATTAATACTTAAATTTACATACAGGCAATTTAAGCATTTCCCACAGTTTGGTCGCAAACAATTTTCGCATTTCTTGCATCTGTTTTTCTTTTGTGTTAATTTAGAGCTTTGATTAAATTTAGTATTGGCTGCCTCCTCGTTAATCAAACCGGACTGAATTGTTTTCCTATTTTTACACTGATGATTCTGCTTATTTATGCCTTTAAAAAAAAAAGAAAAAAAAAGAAAGTATAGTTTATTTCTAATAAAAACATAAATAATCAAGTAAGCATTACCATCTTTTTCAATTTTCGCAGTTGTTTTCATCAATTTGCGTTTTATTTTAACCTTATTCCCACGATTAAGAATTCTTCCATTCCTGATTCCTATCCTAGCTTTATTTTCTGATTGCCGCCTTGAACCGTTTCCTGAAATTTATAATCGAAACAATATATAATTTAATATAATTATTAGAATTATTAATTTTATTTAATTTCCGCACCTCTCTGTCTATTTTGCCTCGCCGTTTTCACTAATTTACGGGCCATTTTGAAAAAATTACAAGAACGTTCAGTTTGTTTGTTTCGCAGAGTCTCCATATAAGTCGAAACTTGCTTCTTGTCAGATTGACGATCGAGTTTAATAACTGAAAACAAATTCATATATATAGTATTACTAACAAATGAACGCACGTATTCGTCACGTCAACGTTATGCAATTGTACCTAAACTTTTCACTCGTTTGTTTGAAGTGCTAAGAACTGAACGCTTGGCATCTACTAAGTAAATGAATATTAATTTTTTATATCTTCCAATTTGAATAATTAAAAAAAATAACCATCATTATCGTCTAAATCGGATTCCTCGTTTACTTCTTCGGCCTTTTTCACTTTTAGATGTCGTTTCATTGGCCGTTTTCGTACATTCTCCTTCACTATAAATAAAAATAAAATTTTGAAAAATCACAAAAAACAAAACAAAAAACAACAATAAAAAATAAAATAAAATAAAATAAAATAAAATAAATCAGAACTAAATACAAACTAGATTCCTTTTTGGTTTTCTGCAGATCTCCTCCAAATCGTATAACTGAAACAGAAATACCGTAATAGTAATCATCATTTTAAGTTTCTAATATAAAATACTAAATGAAACTAAATTTAACTAAACTAACTACAAACTACAAAAAATAAAATAAAAATAAACCTCTTCGTCTTGTTTTTAAATCATCCACAGATTTTTCCCGTTTAGTTTCAACACATTGATTATCATCATGTTTGCCATTGATTTTAATGGTTTGCATGATATTTCGCAAACGAACAACTATTTCGGATGTTACGTTAGCTGCAGATGAAGTCGATCCTTAATATAATATAATATAATAAAATAAAAATAAAAATATTTGAATATTTGAATTACTCTCATTACCTTCTGCATTCGAATTCTTATCTTCATGCTCTTGACTATAGTTGTGTTGGGCACATTTTTCTTCCAAACAATTTTCAATTTCCATTCTATTTTCTTCAGTCAGTGGCAACAATTTAACAGTTTCCTGACCTCTCTCGTCGTCTTCTGGATAGTATTCGTAATCTAGTTCTTCTTCTTCTTCTTTTTCACTTATTTTCTGCTCTGATGAGCGGTCCAATGACTCTAATCTTCGCCTTTTGGTTTTCGTTGGAATTTCGTCCGCTTCGGTGAATACAGTAGGTCGATCTTTCTCACTGCATTTACTCGGACTACTCACTTCGGCATTCAACTTAAACGGCGAGTCATCTCCGTCTAATTTGGTACGCGAATCTTCTTTTTCATTTTTTCCCACTGCCTTTTCTTTTTCGAGTTTATTTCTTTCTTCTTCTCGCTTTTCTCTGTCTTCACACACCGGTTGAATTACTAAAAACGAAACAATTGCGTTTAATTAATGCTTCATAATTACACACTTTTGTACGATCTTACCGATCGAAGAAATTATGGGTGAAAGTGGCGCTTTATGTTGATCGTAACTCTGAAAAGATTTAAAAAAAAGATTCAAAAAAGATTGAAATGGCTCGTCTGGGCCAAGAACAAAAATCGAAATCGATTTAAAAAAAAATTAAATTGAAATGGCATGTTTGGAACATGCCATTTTTAAGAACATATGTTATGCCATAAAACACGATTTTCTTTTTTTTTTGCTTATAAATCCCGTCTCTAACAAATGACATACTTGAACCTGAGGGATGTTCCCAGCTACAAGTTTAGCTGCCGCCGCGGCTTCTTTTGTTTTGTGTTTTCTTCCATTTATATGTTGTGAGTAACTCTGAAAATGTTTAATAAAGATTAGAAATGTTTTGATTTTAAATGATATTTCAAACCTTGTTTGTATCCAACTTCATTGAGCACAAATTACACCACCTGTACTCTTTCTTAATTGGAATCGTGTTAACTGGTGGACAAAAAACAGCACCTTCACAGAAAAATGAATGAATTTATATATTACATTTATTAAGTTTATTAAATTAACAAACTAACCTGTGTGCGGCACGGTTGAAAAGGGATATCCTGAAAACGGCACTCCATACATTCCATAAATCCCTGGCTGCACCGGCACGGCTGGAACCTGATACGGCATTCCATAAATCCCAGGCTGCACCGGCACGGCTGGAACCTGATACGGTAATCCATAAATCCCTGGCTGCAGGGCTGGAACCTGATACGGGAATCTTTCCATGCTATGGTGCAAATAAAAAAAAACATAAAAATTAGAAATCCACAGATTATTATTGAGCAAAAGTAAATACATTTCGAATTTCAAAATTAAATCATTTCAATTTATTAAAGTGAAATTAGATTAAATTAAAGTTAATTAGCATAAATATTCAATAATAAATAAATAAATAAATAAATAAATAAATAAATAAATAAATAAAGAAATAAATAAATCAATAAATAAAAAAAAAAAAACTTATTAGAAATTTTGGAATTTTTAGAAAGTTTATCTTAATATACGGTATAATAGATAAGTTTAAAACTTCAAACAAAGTAAAAATCTAAAAAAAGGAGGAATAATTATTTTAATCAAATGATCAATCAATCAATCAATCAATTAATTAATCACATCACCTTAACTCTATCATTTTCCCTGAATTATCTGTGAGTTGAAATAAATTTAAATAAATTTTGACTGGATGAATTATTTGACTTACTATTTTTTCCTCGAATAATAAAATAGTAAAAGAAATTCTACCAAAAATAACATATCATGAACGTATTTCTGCATTACATATTAGAATCTGTAAATTCAACAATAAATTGTACATTGTGTCTATCGTTAATCTAGCTATGTTTCCGTTTCATCCCATCGACCCCAGGTTTTTAAATTCAAGTGGAGGATCGTATCCGCCATTATCGAATCCGGCCAACTATTTGTATCCTCCGCCGCCTATTCCATACCCAGCTGTTCATCAGCCGCTGCCGCAAAAGCAACAATGTTAAAAAAACGCAAAGAAATTTAATCCCGGCAAACGAGAGTGGAAGTTATTCAATAAACTTCAACGCGAAGTCGCAGATTAAACTCACAAAAAAGAAGAGTTAGAAAAAGAACTGCAACAGAAAAGAGAATGGAAAAACGAATATAGATCAGAAGCCAGTTTTTAATTTTTCATTCATTGCAGAAAATTAAATCTTGGCGCAAGTCAACTTAGAGCTTCATCATAGTTACAAAATTTGTATTTTCAAAATTAAATCATAGCCATAATACGGTAACTTTTCTGTATTTTCTATTTCTGTATTACATATTAGAATCTGTGGATCCACCAACAAATTGTACAATTGTGTCTATCGTTCATAGTTTTGGTTTTCAGTTCTACACCGCCTATACTGATATGTATCCGTATCCTTCCATCCACCTAAGATTTTATTATCCAAATAGAGGATCTTTCCCGCCTTACCCTATGCCAGTACCTTCCAGTGTTTCCAACGAAAATGTGCCACCAATTCAAAATCAGCCGAATCGAAAAAATGGTGAAAATCAGGCAGCCGGTAGAGAAAGACGAAAATGACAGTTTAATTCACACACTCATAGTAATGAAACCGTTAAACAACAAGAACTGCAATCTCATAACAAACAACAATCAACTAATACAAAGTATTCGTTTCACAACCAGAATTCACATAATTTTTCGGGTTACTTATTTGAATGAAAACAACATTGTTTGTGTACTATCTTTGCTTATCAACAATCATTCACTACTCTGTCCCCTTTTCCTATCCACTCAGCATTCAATCCTCCTGCTTTGCACCTACGCATTCATTTGTTTTTTTTTTACCCACCCAATTACCTACCCAACCTCCCAATCATCTGCTCAACGTGTTTGCGTTAAAAGAGGTACCAATACCTAATGTGTTTGCCTTTAAAGAGTGAATTCGTTCACTTTAATGCGCATATTTATTCACCTTAAAACCTGTAATAAGATTTAAAAGAAAATTAAGATCAAAATGGAGTGTTCATTTCCACATTCTACTGTGAGTGGACTACTTTTACAGAAAAACCATTGATTGCAGTTTTGCTTATTTTCGAAATTTTGTACCGTAATAGATTTTTTTTTTAAACTTAGATTTAGTTTTACATAATTTAGGGCCAGTTGCACCAATGCAAGTTAAAGTTAACTAGAGTTTAACCAATGTTAAAAGTATTGTTAAACTCAGCTTAAATTTTAACTTTTGTTGGTGCAACTGGGCATTAGAGTGGAAAAAATTAGTTTTTTTTTTTAATAAAAACCAAGTTAAACCATAAAAAGGTTACGAGGCCGCTCAATTAAAGAATTAAATAGTTGAGGTTTATTCCAGAAATATTTTGATATGTGTAACGTGTGTACCGTATGTGTGTGTTAAGATATAAATTTAAAAAATAAATTAAATTTACAAAATTTCTAATTATAAAAAATTAAAAAATGACATCAAATTAAAAACTCTTGAATTTGAAAAGCTATCTTTCTAAATGCCCTAGAAAATGAAAGAAAAATTTTAAAATTTTCAAAAAAAAACATTATTTTTACAAATGTTATTTGATAGGATTCTTGTGGTTTGTGAAATATGTATATCCATCTGTATTTATATATTTCCAAGTAGCATTTAAATCAAGAAAAAAAAAATTTTTTTTGCTTGTTTTTTTTCACCTTTTATAACATTTTAAAATATTTTTTTATTTTTCAGGGCATTTAGAAAGATATTTTTCAAATTAAAGTTTCTTTTATTTGCTGTTATGATGAAATTCTAGTGCTAAAAAATGATAAATAAATTACCATACCGTAGTTAGCCTATAACCCTAACTTGTAAAAGGACACCGCATTTTCGTTAAAAATACTTCAAACTATTTGAAACCTAACGTTTTGGGGTAGTTTAATGTGCTGAACACGATTCTAAACTTAAAATTAAAATTAAATAAAGTTTTATGTGACAAAACTTACTTTTTTGTGCCGTGCCTATGTAAAAGTGACTTCAAAACGATCTGAACTTCTTATTCCTTGATACTTTACTGGTTTTAATGCGCTGACTTGAAATATAAACTAAGATTTATCTACACTGCACAGAATAATACAGAAATGTAAATAAAACTAAGTCTGGTGACAATTAAGTCAGACCATGTGGTTAGACAGAGTCTGGCACAGGCTAAAAGTCGGAACATGCGCAACAGGCGGAACATGCTGAACCGCCCAACCGATCGGGTATATGGAAAACCCGAACTTGCGGAACTACTGTTTTCCTGCCTCCTTGAAAGTGGAATAGAACATTCCAATCAAAACAAAACTAATACCTTTTGGACAGCTAGTGTGTCCAGGAGATATGGATCGAACAAAAATGACGTCACACAACCAGACATGGCAATCCATACCAATGTGTATTTATTAAAATCAAAACACAGGAAATTCAACGCTTCCAGCACATGCTTGCAGTAACAGGTTAGTTTCTTATTTAAATTTAAATATTTTTTTGGTTTCTTATGTTAAATAACGTTCAGCCTTCGTAAATGGCTGTTTAAGCTACTGATTTCATTCAGTTAAAGAATTTATTTCTTCACTGCAGAAAGAAATTGAAATTTTCACGACGACGCACGACGGGACGGTTGAACTACGGTAAGACACTTTAATTTTACTATTTATTAATTAATTTATTGCTAATTCTTCTGTTGTTACTTATCAGTTATTTATTTATTCATTGCAGAAAGAAGTTTATGTGAGAGGCGGCGAAATTTGTTCGAGACGCGGCGAAATTTGTTCAGAGACGCGCGGCAAATAATTATTAAGGTATGTTGTTAATATAAATATTTTATAAATGCTTAAAACATGAGAAAACTCATTTCTTTTGTGAGGGTTGGATTTTCTGTAATAAAAGTTTCGTTGGGTGTTCTTAAATTTCGTTGAGGGAATTTAATAACATAAATATTTATTTGATTTTGATTGATTATTGCTTATTTTTAACTCAATTAATTTATTTTTGCTAAAAATAATTATCTGTATTCATGGATTTTTACAGGTTTATTTGAGAAATATTTAGTAGAATTTAAATTATTTATAAAATACAATGACCAATCACATAGCTCCATTTTGCATGTATGGTGAACCCACACTGCTATTTTGGATTTTGACATTGTTAAAAATTGCCAAATTTTGATTATTTAAGATACAATGTTAACAAATGTAGCAAAAACTATAAAAAGAAGAATCTAAATGCGTGCATGAGAATGGTAAGAAGATTACGGTTTTCTGAATATTGTGTGTCAGTGCAGCCATAAATGTTTTGGGATTTTTGAAGAATTTTTGACTAAAGATTTGAGATTTCCAAAGATTTGGAATGATTTTTAGAGATTTCTTGGCAAGATTGCCGTATGTCCAACCTACGTATGTCAAGCTGGCATGCGCTATCCTCAGATTTATTTCAAACGATAGTGCTTGTTGAATTTTTGGTCAATTTATACAATTTTGGCAAAGTCCTATCAATGTAGTTTCGTGTGATTTCCGGTCTAATAATTGTAATTTTTGATTATAATTATATGTGTTCATTAAAGTGCAAACAAAGTGCAATCGATTGAGCTCATTTGGAGCTCAATTGGAGCATTTTGAATTTTTGTCCTAGTTTGTGAGGTTTTGGTAATGTCCCGAAAATAAGTTTCTTGTGATTTCTCACAAAAATAAAGAAGTGCAATCAAAAGTTTTTCCGATACAATAAAATGCTAACAAAATGCAATAGATTAAACCTAATTTGATTGAATTTCGTGGACTTTGACCGTCAAGTTGTCATACAGTAGAAAAACGTGATTATCTGAGTGACAGATAAAGTGCAAACGTTATAATTTGAGATACACTAAGTGCTAACAAAGTGCAAACGTTATGCAATTTTTCAAGTCAATCAGAGAATATGCTATGACAACTTGACGTACGTGCAAGTGAGCAGTAAGGTAGATGGAGGAAGAAGAAAATGGATGATTGGTGAATGAAAGAAGAGATCAGATGGTGGTCAAGTGAGAAAAGGTGAAAGGAGAAAGAAGAAAGGAGAGGAGAGTGGGTGGAAAAAGAAGAATTGGAATAACCAGATGAGTGGGTGATGATGGTAGGGGAAAATAGAGAAAATGACTTCATATAATGTTATATATCCAGAATTAGTAAGTTATTAGTTGAACTGTTTCTGAAACCGTTGATTCCCACAGGTGATTACTGAATTTTTTTAGTTTTGAAAGTTGTTTTTAAATTTATTTATTTATTTGATTAACTTTTGCTTATTTTTCAAGTTTTAATTGTTTTAAATTTTTCTGTATCCGTGGATTTCCACGGGTGTTTCCTTGTATATCCATGTTGTAAGAAACTGAAACTGCAAATTTTTTAGTTGAATTTTATTCATCATCATTATTGTCAAAAATTGAGTTGAATGCCATTGCAAAGATGGATACATTTTGCGTTTACCATAAGAAAAAGGTGCGACAAAAACAGTTTTATCAGGATGAAATTGAAAATATTTTAAGGGGTTTGTTTTTAAGATGTTTGGATTAGGAATAGGTTTCTCATCTTTTAACTGATTTTCGAGCTCTTTAATTTACATTTTTAAAACACTAATGCGATAAAATTGTGTTTGTGAAACGAATATTTTGTATTAGTTGATTGTTGTTTGTTATCAGATTCCAGTTCTTGTTGTTCAACGGTTTCATAACTATGGTTGTGTGAATTAAACTGTCATTTTCGTCTTTCTCAACCGGCTGCCTGATTTTCCTGATTTTTTCTATTCAGCTGATTTTGAATTGGTGGCACATTTTCGTTGGAAACACTGGAAGGTACTGGCATAGGGTAAGGCGGGAAAGGCTAAAACGATCCTCTATTTGGATAATACAATCTTGGGTCGATGGAAGGATACGGATACATTTCAGTAGGCGGTGTAGAACTGAAAACCAAAACGATGAACGATAGACACAAATGTACAATTTGTTGGTGGATCCATAGACCCTAATATGTAATACAGAAATACGTTCATGATATGTTATAAACGAAAAAATTTATTTGGGTGCCTAACTGCTTAAAAAAAATTTAAAATTAAAATCGATAGCGTATGAAACTATATTATAAGATAAACCAAAAAAAAAAAAAAAAAAAGATTACAGAAAAAATCTTTAAAAAAAATACAAATAATTTAAAATTGAAAGACAACGTAAAGTAGAAACAGAAAATTTAAATACACTTATTTGATGTTATCGGCATTTTTAATCTGGAAAATACAGAAAAGTTACCGTATTATGGCTATGGTTTGATTTTGAAAAAACAACTTTTGGAACTATTATGAAGCTCTAAGTTGACTTGCGTCAAGATTGAATTTTCTGCAATGATAGAGAAAGAAAAAATGGATTTTTCTGTTTGCTCCATGAAAATTTTAAAACTGGCTTCTGATCTATGTTCTTTTTTTTCATTCTCTTTTCTGTTTCAGTTCTTTTTCTAACTCTTTTTTTTTTTGTGAGTTTAATCTGCGACTTGGCGTTGAAGTTTATAGAATAACTTCCGCTCTCGTAGGTGGCGGAGGATACAAATAGTTGGCCGGATTCGATAATGGCGGATACGATCCTCCACTTGAATTAAAAAAGCTGGGGTCGATGGGATGAAACGGAAACATAGCTAGATTAACGATAGACACAATGTACAATTTATTGTGGAATCTACAGATTCTAATATGTAATGCAGAAAGACGTTCATGATATTTTATTTTTGGTAACATTTCTTTTACTATTTTATTATTCGAGGAAATAATAGTAAGTCAAATAATTCATCCAGTCAAAATTTACTTAAATTTATATCAACTCACGGATAATTTAGGGAAAATGATAGAGTTACGGTGATGTGATCGATTGATTGATTGATTGATTGATTGATTGATTGATTATTTGATTAAAATAATTATTTCTCCTTTTTTCAGATTTTTACTTTGTTTGAAATTTTAAACTTATTTATTATACCGTAAATTAAGATAAACTTTCTAAAAATTCCAAAATTTCTAATAATAATTTTTTTTTATTGATTATTTATGCTAATTAACTTTAATTTACTCTAATTTCACTTTAATAAATTGAAATAACTTAATTTTGAAATTCGAAAGATGTGTTTACTTTTGCTCAATAATAATCTGTGGATTTCCACTAGTGTTTACTTGGATTAGTTTAATTTTTATGTTTTTTTTATTTGCACCATAGCATGGAAAGATTCCCGTATCAGGTTCCAGCCGTGCCGGTGCAGCCAGAGATTTATGGAGTGCCGTTCGCAGGATTCCCGTCAACACATCACTTTCCAGCCGTGCCATTCCAGGGATTCCCGTCAACACATCACTTTCCAGCCGTGCCATTCCAGGGATTCCCGCCAACACATCACTTTCCAGCCGTGCCGTTCGCGAGTTACCCATCAACACATCTCTTTCCAGTCGTGCCGCACACACGTAAATTTGTTAATTTAATAAACTTAATAAATGTAATATAAAATTTCATTAATTTTTCTGAGAAGGTGCTGTTTTTTGTCCACCAGTTAACACAATTCCAATTAAGAAGAAGTACAGGTGTAATTTGTGCTCAATGGAGTTGGATACATACAAGGTTTGAAATATCATTTAAAATCAAAACATTTCTAATCTTTATTAAACATTTTTAGAGTTACAAACAACATATTAATGGAAGACCCCACAAGACAAAAGAAGCGGCGGTGGCGGCAGCTGGGATCATCCCTCAGGTTCAAGTATGTCATTTGTTACAGATGGGATTTATAAGAAAAAAAAAGAAAATTGTGTTTTATGGCATAACATATGTTCTTAAAAATGGCTTAAGTAAGTCTTATCCCTAAAGTACCAACGACAAAATCGAAAGTAAAACCCCAAGATAGTGGATAAACATCTCTTATGTCATGCATTAGTAACACAGAAGAGTCCCCCTTTTAAACCTCTTATAAACAGCTTTAAATTGGTTGTTTAGGTGAAGCCCATCTACCCTCAATACTACATTTTCAGGGGTAGCAATCATTAATTGCTAATAAATTCATAAGTACATAATTTATTAGCATAAAAATTAACAGAATGATCAGTTTATTACAAAAGAGTCAGACTATCAAAATCTGAGATTTTAAAAAAATGTTTCTTATTTTTTATCGCTGTAAATGCAAGGTTTCAACTATTGTTGTATGCCGCTTATCAGGTAAAATTCATTTAAACTTTCCAAAATATAGCTCCACGTACTACGGTAGCCCAAACATCTCATTTCGAAATGAGATGTTTGAGCTACCGTAGTACGTGGAGCTATATTTTTATTTCAGTTCAATTTTAAAAATAAATTTAAACGGCACGTCTGGGCCAAGAACAAAAATCAAAATACATTTAAAAAAAATAGTTGAAATTGCACGTCTGGTCAGCTGCAATTAATGTAATAGTAAAAAAAAATTTTTTTAAATTAATAAACAAACAAGCAAACAAACAAACAAACAAACAAACAAATAAAAGAAATAAAATAAAAAGAAATTAGCATTGTGAGATTTTACAATTAAATATATAAAATTCCTTGTTTTATGTAGTTAGAAAATGTACGTTTTTGGCATGTTTACCAAAACGTACATTATGCAGAGCTAATTTTTATCGCTTTATGCCATAAAAATTTTTTATATCCATTTATCCAGTCTCTAATAATTTTGTATAAACACAAGTAATTAATTTTAAATGTAATTTCCATGTTTGTCACTAGCTTGAAGCTGATGCTGTTTCACCGGCGCAGCCTGCTGCCTCGCTGGAAAGCCAGAAAAGGAAATTAGAAGAAAACCGAGTTAACAAAATTAACAAACGACTGCGATCTGAAAAAGAAGCCGAAAACATTCGATTGCTGAACGAGGATAATAAACTTTTGACCGAACAAATTCTAGAATCAAAACAGCAGAACGAAAAAATTCAAC
>JAQFZP010002906.1:0-11905 GCA_034695745.1 Geophilus truncorum | reverse complement strand
TCGACATTATTCCAGGCCTTTGGTATTTTCATTTAAATTTCGCTTTTTTGTTTTGTGAGAAAATATTCCTTTTTTTCTAACAAACACTTTTTTTTTTTTGCATTTTTGTTCTGTTATGTAAATGTATCCTGTGACAGACAGCGAAGCGGCTGCAGGCCTTCTAGTGGAAGATTAATAGACAAATCCTTTTTTCTCTGATGAGACGACTGAGAATCAGACTATTCAACTATTCAATGTATAAAAACGTATAGGAAGTTCTTGGGTGGATATTGAAGGTTTTCACATGGATTCAATAATTTGATTAAATGTATTTTTTTTCAAGATTTAGTATAGTGAAGAAAAATTGCACTTCTGGCAAGTTGTTTTTATTTAGAAGTTAGTGTAAATAATGCACTCGGGTGCATTTGAGTTTTGCAGTTATCTTTTCTTGTATTATTTTTGCATTGGATACGCACGGATGTATTTTTAGTTGACGTAATGCTTTTTTGTAGTCACTGCTTGTAAATAAAGGTATTAGCTGAAATGACCGTTAATGGTTTAAGTAATTTCATTTTGAGCACAAAAATTGTTAAGTACTTGTAAGTGCTGCATTTGGATATCTTGCATTTATTATTATGATGACTGTTTAGATCGCAATTATGGTACGGTACTCAAGGAAAATGCTCTAATGGAAATAGCAAGATTACTTTTCTTGTTGAGGCTTGCTCTTTATATTTTGTCACATTTGGTTTGCAGTTGGGTATTAGACGACAATGTGCAATTGAAGTGTACCGTACTGCATAACTGGAGTATTATTTTATGACTTTTAAGATTTTATCCAAACTGAAAGTGTCATTTGAGAGTGTCGATTTTTGTGCTATCTGTATCTCTGGTTAGATGGTTAGGTAATATTTTTCTATGATATTTCCAATGCACTGTACTTTTACACATATAAATATACTGTATTAGGTAATAAAATGCTCCATTGTTTGAACAGTTGAATTTTGACGCATCTCAAATTTTACAGGTTAATTACCGTATTTTGTGAATCTTGCAAAGGTGAAGCGTTTTCTTTTCTTTTACCAAAGTACGAAAGAAATCAGATCAGAGGTTTCAGTTGGAATGACATCTTTCTGTGCATCGTTGTATTGCGTGAAAACGATGATTAGATAATAGATTAGATAATAATGTTATACCGTAATAGTTTATTTGAGCTCAATATTCGTGTTGTTTATCTTTTCTGCAAAGCTCACAAAATATTTTCAATATCAATATTTTTTGGTGAAAATTTTAAAAGATTACAAATATGCAATCATTCAATAGTTGATTTTTTAATGAATAATCTAGATGAGTTGAAATTGAATTTATTAGAACAAAATAAGTCTTTAATTTCTTTTCCGATGAGAAATGTTAAATCTCATTCAAATGGATATAACGGCAATGTCTTCTGCACATTCTTATTAATATTAATTCTTATTTCGATTAATAAAGAGTTTTTGAAGAATAACCATATTTTTCTAAATCATTAAGTGCAGTAATGTACATTGCCATTTTTTTTTAGCTATTTCTTCTCTTATTATTTAATTATTAATTATGCAATGTAGAAGTAAAAAGGCTTTTTTATTGGTGTAGACAATAGATATGGAAATTATTGCAGCCCAGTAACTTAATTCCATTGTCCAGTTCTTAGTCTAGTTAGTGTAAGCACAGTAGTTTTATATTTGCTTGCTTCTAAATTCTATGTGTGAAGACTGGATTGCAGTCAAAACATTCTCTCTTGATGCTTATAACATTGTTTTTGATGTTGGTATTTTATTGTTTTGCAAATTTAGTCTTGTAAAGTTTTTGAGTTGTTTATCTTTCTTACAGACTATATAAAGTTGTAATGAACTTGTAGCTAGATTCGATTATGAATTTCCTCAAAGAAGATACTGATTTAGCTTGATGAATGTTGTCTAAAATAATCAAACATTTCCCCAGCAAATTTTGAGTGGGCACAGGAATTAAGTTTTTATGTCATCTTATTTGTTACAAAAATTGTATGAGTTGATTTAAATAAGTTCTGTCACTTTTCTTATTGTTTTATTTTTCTGAAATTTAACAATACGTACAGTAAATGGCATATTGCTTTAGTGTAACTTTGAGTCACTCATTTGGCAGTCTTTATTAGAACGTATATTAGATTGCTGGCATGTGTTTATCATCTTTTAGCAAGATTTAACGCTCAGACTTTGATATTCAATTAGTCATTGAAACTTAAAGTGTGCTTCTTTAGTCGTTTTGGCTGCCATTTGATAATGGCAAATGAATGGCATTAGGTGGGTATATTTAATATTTGGACAAGTATAGTTTTCCATATTTTGAAACGTTCTTAAGTAATGATGTTACAAGTAATAAATCTTACTTAAGATGATCATTTATTAATATCATTATTTTCTTTGTTTTTGTATTCATCTAAAAAAAGATTGAAATAAAACTTTTTGAGGGCAATAAGACAGTGGTTTATCGAAATTGTGATTGCAAAATAGAGTTTTTTACAGTTCAGTGTACTGACTTCTGAGTGATACAATATATACTGGCAGATGTAATAATGCCTACAGCTTGGGTTACGTCACTGTCGATGTAGAACCTGCAATATGAAAATGTCATTAAATAATCAATAATTGATAAAAAATGAATATGAAAAAGTTAAAATTAACAAAATCTTAGCTTTTTTGAACCTTCTGCGACTTGTTTTTACAATCGGCAGGCATGACATAATCGGTGAATGAGAATCTATTCCAGCTGCTGGATTTGAAACGAAAGATGTTGCTACATTAAGTACGAAACAAGTATTTATCAGTACCGGTAATGTACAAGAATAGTTGATATGGTTACGCATATGATTGTGATAAATTTCTAAATTTCATAGCAGTTTTGAAGTGTTAAACTTTCTAATGCTCAATGTACAAATCAAAGACGTTCTATTGCTTTTTTTAACTTTTTATTTGTGCAATAGGTTTTTTGTAGACTGAATTGTGAGTAAATTTTGACTTTGTTATCGTGAGAGTTTTTGAAAATCTTTATTTCGATAATAATGTCTTGTGGAATGTTTGCCTTATATGGAACATTATTACAGTTTCTTTTTTGATGGCAGACTTTTACTCTTTTAGTCAGCAGTAGTATTCTAGGGCAATGAGAAGTTTCTATTTAATTAATGTGGAAAATTTATTACATTTTAATGCATTTTATGCTACAAGCTTGTCATGATTGTAAAATATAATTTATGCAACAATTTTCACTACAACTTTATAAGTTCTTGGCAGGAGCATGCTTTAGCCAATATTTAATCAAATAGTCAATGACAGTCTTACAGGTGTGGGTTTAAACGAATGGCAGCTAAAAATAAGAAAAAATTAAGAATAAAATAATCCTCATTTATAAATGTGTAAAGTTACCATATACAGGGTGATTCAAAAGTCTGTTGCATTCCAAATATTTAGTGAACGGTCACACCATCTTAGGAGGATGGTGTTTAAAAAATTTATTATTAATGTGGGAGTGGGCTATCCAATGGTGACCTTGACTTTGACCTTAATGGTCATTTCTATGGTTATTTGATCTGTAACTTCTAAACCGTAAAAGGTAAGGGGCAAGTCCAAATTTAAATGTTGTAGAGCATTCTCTAATTAGTCTAAAAACATTCACTTTGGCTATTATTACCATCAAAAATTTTGAGAAATTTTAAGTTTAAGATCTGCAACTTTTGTTTATTTTAGTTATCTTTTTTTTCTTCAAAACATTGTGAAAGACAGTTTGTATTATATCAAAGAGGTTGTTATAAAACCTGTGTTACCTGCCTTATCTCCATACGCATGCATGTTTCTATGCACTTTTCAGATGCTTAAGTTGTCTAAAACAAAATAGACTCACCCAAACTCAACTGAATGAGTGCAGCTTTAATAACTACATCAATAATGCAAACTTTGAATTCAATTATCTCTCATTGTATTGAGTAGTTAGTAAAATTATTTTGGGAAATAATATAATTCAGTGTGGCATAAATGTCAATTTAAAGAAAAAAATTGTTTACCTTTGTTTTTACCCTGTTTAGGTGATGCATGAATTAACCATAGTAATCTACACTTGGGACTTTAAAACCAAGTATTGGGCAATTAAAAGCCAAAGCTTTATGGATAATAAAATTCAATCAATAATAATGATGATGACTTAAAAATTTCCGATATTTCCGATATATCATGAATAAGCGATATTTTTGATATATCGTTTATTTCTTTATTTTCATAATCGCAACTACGATACGAACAATTCGTGCGATATAAACGATATATTGCAATATCGCACAGGCCTAATAATCATTCGTTATCCATTCTTGTTTTTGGAGTTACAACTGAAGGAAAACAATTGTGACAGTTTTTGTGACTTCTGAGTGTTGTAACTTATTGCTCTTAACCGGCTTATCACCGCAAACAATTGCATTACTCAATATAGAATTCACAATGCAGTAGAATTTCTAAATTAAAAATTTAATGGTTGAGTAAAATTATATCTAAAATTATACCCAACATAACTAAAATCACTTTGCTTACTGATTCAAATGTATTTTCAGCTTGTGAAGCTATCTTTGTTTTCAAAACTCCATTCTCCCACGCATAAACTACATGGCAACTTGACCCGTAAGAGGTCTAAGCTGCAACATTTATACTCATAATAAGTGACAAATAACTGTTGCTTGACAATCATCAAGTCTTGCTTAAACTACATTTTTCATTGGATCTTTTTATATTACACAAGATGTACAAGATATCTAGAAGTATAGCACATAACTTAGTATAGTATAGAGTGTACTATTAAATTTTTTACTATCGTATTTTAAAAGTATAGAATAAATATAGTATTTTCTAAAGTAGTTTTTACATTGACCATTCTATTTAGATGTTGGGTTTTGTGAACTTCCAATCTTTAGTCAAATATTGATCTTTCATGATGTATTTATGGCTGGCAAAGTTCAGTTTTGTTTATAACGAATGTTTAATATCGAGTTGAAATCTATGATTTCTATATGAATTTTTTTTTTTACATTTGAATATAACATTACGGTACTAGTAATGTTACTATAGTAATGTTGTATTCAAGTGTAAAAAAAAATGAAAAACATTTATCATTAAATCATGCATGACAAGATATTATTTGTGGTTATTTATTTCTGGTGTGCAATAAGAGTTGGAGTTTTCATTTTTTTTTAACTTTGGTAGGTCTTTCTTGGTTCTTTTTTTGGATTTTTAATTATCAATAATAGTGATACTTTATGCTGTAACCTACATCAGCTGTTCACAATCATCTTCAGTTGTTTTATTCTGCAAATTAGAGTAAAATGAAAATTTCTTTAATAACTGCTTTATTCCGTACGGTACTTTGCAACTTTTGGCTAAACATTGCGAGATTAAATTGATCTAGTAAATTTTATTTTTATATGTACAATAGATTGGTCTTGATGAAGAATTAGAATTGCATTTGCAGGTGAAACAGTTAATAAATCTTTTCACGTGCCTTTACTGGATTCAAATCATTAAAATTATTTCAGAAACAAAATATTGTTTACCTGCAATAATTTTTTTGGTAATCCTTTAAAATGAAATAATTTTATTCAGATGAAATTGAATTTTCAAGCTTTAGCTTATTGTGGCATATTTAATAAAGCCGAGCAAATTTCTGAAATCTTTTCCCATTGTGGTTTTAGCAGTTTAATAGCTGTTTCTATTTTACTTTTAACTGCTGGAAATTGAGATTTGTTTAGGAGTATTGAATACTTCTTGAGAAGCTTATCTGTAATTTGTGTTGTCCTCAATTTCTATTGCTTTCTCCACTTTTATTTTATGATCTATTTACTTACTTGAAGGTGAAGCAAATAATACAAGAGATGAAGCATCGCGAGTGAAGCAAAAGGTTTTTCTTATTCATATCAGATGGATAGGATATGCTCATGGATCTTGCTTCAAGCATTTGCTGTTACTTTTGGTTTTTACTTTGGAGTAAATGCTTTTTTTTTTAATGTTACGTTACCACTCAATAAGTGCGTTCAATTTCGTTAATGGTTTTCGTTAATGTCTTGTGACAAGTCACATATGGCCATAAGCTTAGTTGCTTAGTTGCGATCTTAATCACCAGTTCTCCTCTTTTTAACCCTTCTATTTGTTGAGATACGAAATGTATCGAAGTGAAATTGACGAAAATGTTTTAACGTCGTGAAAACGACAGAAGTGTATAAATGTGTTTAACGTCGTAAAGACGTCGTTTGAATATGTACATAAGTATAAGTGAATTGTAAATAAAAATGTTGGTTGTGATGACTATAAATTCTGAGTACAAATTTATTTCTAATACTATTACCAACCATGTGTAAATTTTTACACATCACACGACATAAATAGGAATTTTTCTTTATTTATTAATAAAAATAAAAATTTTCTTGATGAGTTTTTTCATATTCTCATGTACCGGTACTACTGTATGTTTTGACCAATTTTGGTATTAAAAAGTTATTAATAATAAAGTTACGGTATAGCTTTTGTAAATTTTATACTCTGTAGAATCCTATGAGATTTTTTTTGGTTAGGCTTTCTGCTATAGCTAATGAGAGATTAAACGTTTCAGTGTGAAATGACCTACTTTCACCGTTTCCCCTAACATGACGAATGTTCATTGATGAAAACGCGTAGTTCTAGTGATGAAAAATTGAAGGCTTATTATTAGGCCTTTTTCGAAAGAGTCCATTTTCATGGCTCATAATAATTAGAAATCGTTTAAAATAAAAACGAGAGTACTTAAGGTTATAATTCCGCGTTGAATAGATGAGAATTCACAGCAAAACCCCGTTGAACGGCTCAGATGGATCCAAAAAAGGCCCAACATCACGAGTGGAAAATGTTCTTTGATATATCTCAAAACTGGCACAAAATTTGAATTGTTTTTCAACGGATTTCACGGGATCGAAGCACAGCCGATGGTCATGGCGGCGCATGACGAAAAAAGCCACGTTTTGAATAAAAAATAACGGTTTTCGTTGAAACAAATACATAAAAACCTGCACAGAGAGCTGATGCATGAGTTCCTTGAAGCAATATAAGTGGGATTTGTCGATGAGCACGTTGTAACGTCGGGCCTCATTAGACCTCATCTCGATTCCTCGCCCACTTCAGGACCAAAAACGATGAAAAAAAATCTGAAAAAAAGCACTAGAATGCATGACGAGATGATAAACATCGTTGATCATGCGATTTCGTGTTCGGTTGTTCATTTTCGGGGGACCAAAGAGGGACTGGACAAATGGTTTTTCGCATTTCGATTTAGAATTGCATTTGGTGTATTCCTTTCAAATTTGGTGAAAATCGCACCCCAAATAACTGAATCTATTGATGGACACACACAGACAAACTGAGGATGTGAGGAATATACATATAGATATATAGATTTAGTTTGAAGAGATTGGGTGATTAAAGAATCTGGATCTGCAGTAAACAGATAAATAACTGAATCTTTAATTTGAACAAATGAATTAATCAATGATGTATCAGGGAAACGGTATCTGCGAGACAAAGTGAGGTGTGCAAAATAGTTTCGGAAAAATGATAAAGTAATAATAGCTACTGCACCGTATTTCTAAGGAGAATAATCTTTTCTGCAAGTTTCTCTTGCAGATCTTCCAAAATGCTATTTGGTGAACATATCGTGGCGTGATTGGGAATTCGGGCACCGTAAAATTCCTTATATAATTTAATCCAATGGTAATGGTCATTGTCCTTCTCATAATCAGTATATCGGGTTAGCTTTCTTTTTTTCCCTTCCGTTAAGTCCCGCTCGTGCCTTCTTTTGTAGGAATCTGCATAATGGGCTAAATCTCTAATTCCATATACTTTAAGGAAATTGTCCAATTTGTAGATTATTAAATCACTGTCGACTTACTCTGTAAAGAAATGTATAGTCAGATCTAGGGGTGAATTCACTAACGAGTTAACAACATTGTAAACAACCAAAATTTGTTTTTACTTGCAATAATTTTTAAAATTTGCCAACAATCAGAATTCATAAAACATTTTGATTGTTAAATAACAATTTTTTGGTTGCAAATTAACAACATATGTCTGGACATGTTGTTAGCAAGATAACATTAATAAAGCTTTAAGCTAAAATGGTGTAACAATTGATTTGTTTCATTGTTAAGTTTGCAATATGTTGTTAATCTATATAATAAAAGATCCTCTTTCTTTTATTCTATTCTCTTTAGATTTTAAAATAACTTTAAATATTCAAGCTTTTTCGCTTGTCGTCTTATTTCGTACCTACCTTGAATTTATTGTGCTTCATCAATTATCACATGATCTTTATTGCTGATTAAAATAATCCTCAAATTATCAGCTTTTTCTTTTTCATACAACTTTTGACTAGAAATATTAATAGTCACTGTTATCTACAGTATATACTAACAGCATTTAATGGTGTAAATTATACACAGTAATTTGTACTAGTCTTATACTGTATATAAAAGATGGAAGTATATACGCTTAGAAATAAGGGAATCAATTTGCATTTAATTGTTCCATGATATACACCTCTCCCATCAGGTCAGAAGAAATGACCTCCCAAGGAGGATAATTACCATGAGGAATGGCTATGGGTTTTCTCTGATGCGGTTTTTGCATCTGACACACTTTACAACTTTTAACTTCTAACATCCCGATAGATGTTCTTCAAATAAAACATTTCTTTAATTCGTTCTGCTGTCACAATGTGATACCATTGAGCATTGAACTTGGGATAAATATTTCGAAAATTAGTCAGAATGTAATGCAAATACACTAATACCACTTGTTATACATTTTATCAATAACAAGCTTTGGCACTTTGTTATAGTTGAACTGACTTTGACTTTAGCATCCTTTAGTTTCAAGGATTTAAATGGTTTTTTTTCTTCTTACGAATTTCTGACTGAACCTGTTCAATTGTATATTTTGGCAATCTGGCTTATAAATAAAGACTTATAATTATCTTAATAGCTTAGAGACAATTTGCCCTCCACATGCGGTTAATTTACGAGACTAAAAATATTTGAAATATTAGATATATTAATATAATAATATAACCAGAATTATTTTCTTTCTTCTTATTTTGGCTTTTTCTGAGTGTAGTCAGTAGACTTAGAAAAGTTAATTACTAAGTACATTTGAGCAAATAAGTTTGAGTACCATAAAATGAGGGGACTTTGAATCTCTGGGTGACTTTGGCCGGCAAAAATATTTTGTTTTGAAAGCCTGTATCTTACATACTGTCTAACTAGCAAGTAGCCCGTGCTTTGCTACTGACTGTTTGCTTTTTTATGATCAAATTTTGCCTTTTTTAGTCTTGTTTTTGGCATTGATAGGCGACGGATACAACAATCAGTTGCACCAATTTGTGGCTTTGATTAGTTGTCGCAGTTGTCGCAATTTTTTAGAAGTATCTATAACTTGAAATTTGTCGTTTATTTATCTTTGGTGTGCAATAAGAGTTGGAGTTCTCATTTTTTTTAACTTTGGTAAGTCTTTCTTGGTTTTTTTTTGCGGTTTAATTATCAATAATAATACTTTACGCCGTATCCTACTGTATATCAGCTGTTCACTATCATCTTCAGTTTTGTTTTATTCTGCAAATTATAGAGTAACATGAAAATTTATTTTATTAAATGCTTTATTGATGATAACTGGATTCTATCAGGGGTAGACATCAGATTTTTAATGTAAATTATCTGTGAAGTAAAAATTTATTTATTAACTGCTTTATTCCGTACGGTACTTTGCAACTTTGGGCTAAACATTGCGAGATTAAATTGATCTAGTAAATTTTATTTTTATATATACAATATTAGAATTACATTTTCTGCAGAAACAGTTAATAAATCTATTCACGTGCCTTTACTGGATTCAAATCATTAAAATTAGTGCAGAAACAAATTATTGTTTACCTGCAATAACTTTTTTTGTTAATCCTTTAAAATGAAATAATTTTATTTAGGTGTGTTGCACCGTTTCATTCTGCACAAGGGACATTGCACTGAGTGTGACGTATATTGTAAAGTATATATAGCTTGTATTTAGACCAATAAATTATAGAGTACAGTTCAATTCATCTTCGCATGTGTTCACAAGGGTCCCGATCACTATATCGACGGTCAAAATATCGACGGTCGATATTGATGGGTCAAAATATCGACGCGGGTGGGTCATTTTATCGACGGTTTTTTTTTCCAAGTTTCGTCGATAAAATGACCCCCCCCCTTCAATAATGTTATAAATTTATTTAAAAACTAATTTTGTAAATGCTTGGCAATTCCGGCCAAATAGTCCAGCACATTCATTTCTCTACTATATGGGCACCAGCCAGTGACCGGTGGCCAGTTATGGGAACTGGCCGGGTAACAGAGAGTTATTAATGTATGACCACATTGAAAGGGTTTGCGTTTGAGACCTTTGGCCGGGTAAGGGAGCTGGCCAGATATTGGTATGTCCGGATATGAGGGCGTTGACTGTATAGCCATCTTGGATTAAAAAAGCTGTTTTGTTTCTTTACTTTGGCTTTGTTTGTATGATTCCTTCCACATTTTGGTGTCGTGATTGTTAGAATACTTTAGGTTGGATCTAATAGTGGCTGTGAACAGAAAATTAGATGTACAGTAATAGGCGTCCTGTATGACAGCTTGGATGAACCCTTTTTCCTCATAGTATGACATCATTTATGATTGCTCCCATCCCATACATCCTTAGTCTTCGCAATTCAAAAGCAAAGTAATAATCGTTCACCTGATTTTCTTATCGTTTTTACGACACGTACACTGTGATATATTGGTCGCTATTTGCAATGGAGCCAAATGCAAACGGAAAAATTATCACATGACATTTCTTATCTTTGTTATCGTTTTTTTAAGGAAATGAAGTCGACGCACTCAAATTACTAAGAATTGTTTATTTGATATGTCTCAGAGTTAGACTTTAGATCCGCATAAGGGACAAGCATCATCTGGTGGCGAGCAATTGAAACATTAAATATTTAAAAGTTCCAGAATGTCACCGCTGCAAACAAAATTGGTCATGATAATCTTTTTCTTGTGGAATTTCCCCCGTTTGATGTCGACTCAAACTTTCCATTGTAGCAAACCTGATCTATGAGAACCAAGTCATCAAAGCAGTAGCTGTGTATTATTACTACAGGCGAGTTGAGAGAATTTTGGAATTAATTAAGTTAAAAAATAATTTTTTTATTTTTTTAATTTAAAATTTTAATGTCAGATGACGTGTCGGTACTCGGTTACTTAGTCGAGAAAATTTATTGAGAAGCTACCTGAGTTATGCCTTTTTTCAACACTAGATGGCAGTCAAAAAATCACTTTAAAAATACCGTATAATGAGAACGTCGTTGTTTGTTTTTCGCATCAAAATGTGATCTTGCGATGAAATCTTTTAAAAATAAGAATCGATTCTTATACTTACCAAACTCATATACCATAAAAGCTGAAAAAAACAGTTTAGAATCGATATTTTTTAAAGTTTTCTTGTTTTTTACTGGTTTACCACTCGATAAAAGCTCATTAAATCGAAGCTAAAACGTTTCTTTACAAATTCCAAAATCACAAAATACTGATTCAGTGGTTAAAGATTACATGACTTAGGATCAAATTGTATCTAAAATGTCAATAATATCCCAATAAAACAGTACAGTAAACATCACTCCTGCAATCGTGGATTCGTGGTGACATCACAAAGCTGAAGTGACTTCACACGTAACTTCGCGCATGACAAAACAGGAACCAGCGACTGACGTGAGCTGAGCGTGGTAATTGGTATTCCATGGTTATACCTAAGATGATGGCCGAATTCGATTGTAAAAGCGGTAATTT